>JAYJMA010109753.1:0-18823 GCA_036873895.1 Parotocinclus cabessadecuia
CGGCCCTCTTTTTCCAGACCTGGTGTGTGTTGGGTGTGTGACATACGCAGTGCTGAACTGTTTACGGCAGATGTGCACATCCGTGGAGGTGGAGCCCAACACAGTCTCATCTGCTGAAAACTAATAACCGGTGAGTGCTTGGACATGAAAATCACCAAACAGTCTGCCTCACTGAATTATGGAGCTTCCGTGGTGTGCCAGCGGCAGGCGATTAAAATGATTCACTAAAGTATGCAGTCCTGTTTGGACACCCCTGTTAAAATCAATATTTTGCCCATTTTATTTTGAAAAGTATATTATTAGTATTATAGGCTTAATGGATCATTACAAAGAATATGTCGTTTTGCAAAAAAAAAAAAAAAACAAGTGGATCATCTCATATTTCCCAACTTTTTATTTCTGTGTTTAAAGTTGTAGAAATTAGTTTATGTAGTAGTTTAAGTTTATGTTCCTAAAGTTTATACTGCCCATGTTGAGTTAACCACCATGAAAATCGACAAAATGAATTAAACTTTGAAACTTATTTAAATGTCACATTATTATTATTATTATTATGAATTGAGCAAGGGTACAAACCTTGCATTAGACACTTAAAAGCTAAAAACGAATAACTGAAGTAGTAAGGCAAACGCTCATTAAAAAGAGTACCTTACATGCATGAAATAAAATTAATAATCCAGTAATTTTTTATTAAAAAAAGTATTTTTTCTGTTTGTCCATGTTATGACTGGATAGTTTTGTTGCAGCAATAAAAGACAAATGGACAAAGAACAGAACCAGGTTGGGTGACCTCCCACAATGTCCATGCAGCTGTTCCGTATTGGGAAATTAAAACCAGCATTTATAAAAAGAGTTTGTATTTGTGGCTACGATCCACCGCCAGAACACAATTAGAATTGCAGTATAATGTTGGCATTGCTATATGTTTTCACTTATATCTTCTATTTTCAACCAGCGTCTATTTTCCTCTTGGCTGTGCAAAACTGTGGCCGTTTGATGGAGCCTGGAGGCTGACTGTGCAATTTCACCACCCGCTGCCGATCAAGAAGCATGAAAAAGGTCTGAGAGAAGCCAATTAAAGAGAGAAAAGGTTACCGGCAGTGAGCATGTCATTATTGTCAGGACCAGTTGTACTTCATGAATCATTGTGGACAGCTGAAGAATGCGCATGAACTTGGTTTGTAGGCTTGGGTCAGTCCTGCTGTAACTGGATTTGATCGTACCATCTTCCTCCCCCTCAGTCCAGCCCAGGGTTTTCGCTCTCTGTGCTAAGAAACAAAACCTTTTAGTTTGACACCTGAAATGATTCTTCAGGTAAGGACTGGAATTTGCACACTCAGCTAAAACTGATGCATAAAACCACAGATTTTCCACTTACACTGTTCAAACTGACCACTTCATTATAAAAGAAACCTAAAAACATTTTGTGTCTAACAACTGATGGAAAATTAAATGGGTCTATAAATTAAGCGGGCTCTTAATTCCCATTAAGGGTTTTTATAAGTTCAGGTTTAGCTATCATTTATAGACCAATTACATATTTGTCATTGCAGATTTTCTGTGTTAAACTTCACAAGCGAATTTGCATTTCTGCATTGATTTCTCAATGGTCCAAGTCGGTCCCAGTAGCGGGACATTCTAAAATTCTTTTGGCTCGGTGGGTAGCACCGCCGCCTCACAGCAAGAAGGCCCCGGCTTCAGTGTCAGGGTGTAGTAAACTGGGTCCTTTCTGTCTGGAGTCTGCATGTCTATCTTGTGTCTGCGTGGGTTTACTCCGGTTTATACCCACAATCCAAAGACATGCATGCTAGGGTAATTGGTGTCTCTAAAATGGCCCTTAGTGGTGTGACGTTGTGTGCGTGACCTACGGTCGATTGGCGCCCCTTCTAGGGTTGTCCCTGCCCTTGTGCCCAGAGTTGGACGGGCTGGGTGGGCAGGGACTGGCCCGCGACCCGGTGTGGATTAAACAGAAGATAATGAATGAATGAATGAATGAAGTTTCCCCCATCGATCTGCACTCAATATCGCCTTAATGAAAAGGGTGCCTCCCATTTCTCTTGGTCATCTTTAAGATGTTTCCTAAACTTGAATGGATAAAAGCCATGAGGATTTCAGATGAAAACTCCATGCAAGCCATTGTGTATTTTACTGGAAGTCTGTTGACTTTGTTATCTGCTGGAGGTTTCTCCCATCTACAGACAGGATCTTAGATCTTAGCTCAGCAAAAAATACCATCAGTTTGGTGGAACAGACAGCTGTGTACCTTTCCAACTGAATTTACCACAGGTGGACTCCAATCAAGGTACAGAAACAACTCAAAGATGATCATGACAAATGGGAGGCCCCAGAACTATTTTCTCTTAGTTTAGTGAATGAAGAATTTGATATAGAAGCACATTTTATTTGCACAGCTGCATTTTTAAGAAATTGTGAGGGGAAGTTGGGCCTCCTGTGTAGTCTTAAAGATAAAGTGGTTGTTCCATTTTATCGTAGGGACCTCTGCCTTTAACACCATAGAGGTATGACATGACAAAAATTACGGGACCTTTCATTTTTCATTTAAGGCACAGCAATATTATCCCCAATGTAAATAGTGACAAATTTAGTGACATCACATAAAAGGTAAAATATAAATAGCACTTGGCATGCCAACATGAGTCATGAGGCAGGCTATGAGCCAGGAGTAACACCATTAGTGCCTCACTCCACGTATGTTTTTGTGGCTGAATAGAAAAAGAATCACACAGGAAGTGGAAGCTGTTATGGATGACCAACATTACCTTAATGAGCTTGGTTTTGAATATGATCATTTAGGTGTCTTTTCTCCACAGAGCTTGCTTGGCTGGCCAGTTTACGTCCCAGTGCAGCCTGTGCTAATACAGTCAGTACTGATTCGGAATATCCATCCAGCTTACTGGTGACATCAGCAAAATGTCTGCCAATGGTAATAAATACCTCAAGGATCGTCCTTTTTTGTCGCTAAAGTCAGTCACACTGTCATTGCGGTCTGTCATTCTCATCTGAGGTTGGCATGCTCGACTGAGGTTTCTACTTTGCTTTAAAATCAAACCATTTTCTTAAGGTCAGGCTGAAATGAGTTGGTCTGGAAAACCTGAGCTACCAGTATCACTAAAGTATCTAATGCAACATGTAGCAGTCTAGCTAATGTTTAATGGTTTCCAGGAGTACTGAATATGTTTGGATTGTTATATTTTCTGTGTCTAACAGCTCCATGCTTAGTGTGTTTGATACTCTTCACAGTGTAATAGGTTTCAACCTCAACCTCATTTCGACTTGGTCTTGTCTCTACCTCTTGTACCTCTTGTCTAAATATTGTAGAGACCGAGTCCGATATGTCTGTCTGAGGTAACTTTAATTATTAACGAAATGTCTTTCGATTGTCATTAATTATCAAGTCTAAAAAAATAAATGTCTAACAGGGAAACAAGTTACTGCTCTAACACACACACGCACACACTTACACACTAGAGATGATCAAAATTGTTGATGGGGACACATAATTCCCAAAGTATTTGTGTGTGATATTTTTATAAGATTTTTAAAAAATTCTCTTTATTCTTGTATTATGAAAGAAATCTTAATCTGGTCTCGGTCTTGCCTCGGTCTTAACTACATCCGTTTCGGTTGTGCCCATGAATCTTGTTGGTCTTCATTTGGATTTTATCGGTCTTATCGGTCAGCATTACTTTAAGTCACACATATATAGAGGTATGTGTTATATATGGGAGTGTGGTGCCATGTAATGGACTGTCATCCTGCACTAAGTTCTGCTTAGTTCCAACATAGGTCCTGCATGACCTTCATCCTGATTGGTGAAAAGTGATTACTGGACCAGAATTGCATTACATTTGTATGTTCATGAAATAACTGTATCTTCCCGAAAACCATTCATATTTTCTTTAAGACTCCTCGGCACTCAGTTGTGAGGTTTAAATGTCACTGTTAATCCTGAACAGGATCCTTAAATATCAACAAAGCAGCTCAATATACTTAGTGTTATAGCAGCTGTTATATGGGACCAGTTCCACTGATTTGGAGACAATTGTCAGGTGTCTACAAATGATGGACAGCATAGCCCATAGGTAGTAAAAATACATTTGGTATCTTTATTATGTTACAATTTTGAATGCACTGAGCAGCAAATAATGGATCAGAAAATTTGCAAGAATTAAGCAATTTGTACAGGAAGAGAATAGTCTTGTTGATAATGTGATAATGTGATTCATCCTCTGTAGAAACCATCTTTCAAGCCTTTCTGTACATATTGTCCTTTATTTCAAACCATTAAATTGACTTTTCACCATGAAGCAGCTCAGAATCAGTAGAAAATGCCCCAACATGTCAACACGTCTACCTCCACGCTTAATATTAATTCAAAAAGACCTCTCTTGAGCTGTATCACCATATAACTCAAATAATGCTTCATCAGTCCAACCAAGCTGAATCAAACTTTCCATATTCTGCCAGACTCCATTCTCTCCTGGTTATTTAGCTTTTAACACATCTTATTATTATAATTACCTTATTGTTATTGTTGAACGAATCTTATTTGCTGAGGTCTTGAATTCTGCTGACAGTTTTTGAAGGCTTTTTTCCTGTCTTTACACAAGTGATCGCTGCTGCTCAGAGAAATCTTGGGCCTTACAGACCCTTTTAATTCAACATCACCATAGTGTTGACCTATTCTCTTATTCTGTTACCTATAGCTGACAATGAAATAGGGATTTGCTGTGCCTTTGGGGTCTTGTGAATTTCAGAATAGGACAATATGAAAGGATAATATGTTAGTTTGGGTTTTAAAGACTATGAAAGTGAATCTCACGTGTGCGTGTTCTCATTTCTTTCTAGTTTTCTGACCAATGGTTTGTTGTTTGGACCTTAAATGCAATTTACATCGTGGCTCATTTCTGTTTAAAAATGTTCTTTCTTTTTTCTTTTTGGTGCCTAAAAATATGATTCACAATTTTTTACCAGCATGTGCTCCTGTTTGAAAGTTTTTGCACCCAAGGTCTGATACCTACAGCCATGGGTGAGGTTAACATGCAAGCTTGGTTACAGTTACTTGTTTAGATTACAGAACAACCTTTTGACAGACATGTTTATCTTTTTAACATCACAATTTAACTGCTTGAGAGGTAGCATTAGCAAAGCTAAGTGCTTAGCTAGCAAACAGTAGTGCTGCATTTGCTTAGCTAATTCTGCTGAAATTATGTGCGCAGCTCTGGTGAGAAAAAATCCAGCATATGTTGTATTTGGAATGCTGGTATGCAGGTATATAGCATGACATCCTGGGGTCAAAAGGCCTGCGGGAAAACCAGCTCACTGGAAAAACTGTGCTAGTTTTATTGCTGAGTCACTAAGACTCCTAATCAGCATAAATCAGCTTGGAACAACCAGTGTCAAAAACATTCTGGTTTTGATGTTTTTACCTTTTAGCTGGGAAGGTTTTATGTTAGGCTTTATACTTAAGTAAGGGCTGAATGAAATGATGAAGTATTTTGGGATTTTATGATTGCAATTCAAGCTGTTAATTTTTGTATGTTAATAAAACCCTGTGTCTCATTTCCATATATTTTTAATAGTTGCTTAATAAAACAATTCGGGGTCGTGGGGAGCTGGGTCCTAAAAGCAGCAAAGGCACGATCCAACCATAGACAGAGCATAAATCCTTCCTACAGTACATGCACACACAGTCACCCATTCACAATGGGACACTTCAGAGACACCATTTGACCTAATGCATGTATTTCTACACAGAGGAAACAAGCCCAGACACAGTTAAAGTTTTAGTATTACTTCAAATTGTCACAAGAAACTATTAAACTATTAACTATTGTGAAAAAAGTCACAAGAAACTATGGCCTGAGACCATCTATCAATTATTAATCTCATTTTACCGTATAGAATTGTATTTTTAGAATTAATGTTCATACCTGACAAGACTAACACACATGAACTAGCATGCTGTAAACAATATCATATGCTTCTCTGAAAGCCACTATTCAATATGAGTTAGGACATATATATATATATATATATAATCATATTGAATAGTGGCTTGTATAGAAAAGCCACGTTATTATTTATTTATTTATTTATTTAGATTAAATGGCCTTGCTTGTAAGCTGAAACATCAGGTTATCAGAGGAGGCGTTTTGAGCATTTAAAATTGTAAATTGGATTTACAAAGTAGGATTCTTATTAATAAGATGTTATGCAGCCCATCACAAGCATGTACATAATAGGCAATCTTGGGTCCCAAGATAAACAAGTAAGTAAATCTGCAAAAAAAAAAATGTCAGTGTCAAATTTCGTGCCAACTGCAGCTATTCTGAAACATACAAGACCCTAAAGGTACAGCAAATAATTGAATCAGGTGATGTTGCCAGAAAGAACGTGTCCAAAATCCAAAAACTGTACAGACAAACCATCAGCTAATATTTACAGGAAAAATCAGCCTTAAAACATTGAAAATCTTAAAATAATAATACGATGCTGTGGTGGCATAGTGGTTCAGGTTCGGCGCTGTGGACATGTGGGTTTATGGTTCATATCCTTCCTCTGCTAAGCAGTCACTGTTGGCTCCTTAAGCAAGACCCTTAAAACGAAGTTGCTTGGATTGCAACCCTTGGTTGTCTGCTACATGACTAAGCAAATACTTAGGATTTCTTGAGCAGTGAGTTCAGATAATTAGTGGTCTAAAAGAAACAAAACCATACAGATGTACAAGACAAAACATGTCATAATATAATAATATCTGAAATACAAAATACAGATACCCTGACAAAAAAGAAAATTCTAATTTCGACACAATACAATGCAGTATATTAATCTAGTCTTATTAGTATTAATAACAGTACTTTAATCATAATTAATAACAGTACACTCCTGAGAAATCAACGAAAAGAAAAGCAGCTCACACCTTGTTCTTTCTCTGTCAGTCATGGCCTGATTAAAGCCAGTGAATATTTTTTCCTGTCGCTCCAGTGTTTGGCTGTTCTTGTTTTAGATATGATGAGGAACTAAAGGCAGGAAAATAAAAGCCCCCAGAGGAATGGTGGTGCTAACAGACTGCAGCTGTGTGGCCTCTGTGAGGTGAGGTTCTGTTGATGCTGACGGATCCTCTGGGTGTTTAGATCTACTAGCTTTAGATCAGGTATCGTGTGCGTTTGTGTTTTTATAAGGAGTGCGATGCTCACGGGTACCCAGTTTAGGACTGGCTACACTTACGACCTGACTGAATGGAAAATCGAGGCGAGTGAAGGCGGGCCGCATCATTGTGGTCGCTCCATGGTGTAGGTGGGACTCTTTGTAGTCTGACTGTATGGGGCCGACTGTATTTTCTTTTTATGATTTAGAGAATGTACAGTGCATGTTGAATAATATGGTATTGCTCACTTTTGGTCCCTTTTTTGTGTTTATAAATCAAATGATAGTTTAGTCCTAATCATACTGGTCTTACCTTCTCTCTCTCTCTCTCTCTCTCTCTCTCTCTCACTTACACTCACACCCTCTCTCTCACTCTCTCTCTCTCTCTCACCCTCTCTCTCTTTCTCTCGGCGGCTGCTGTTCTCTTTGGGAGGTGAGCCTGACAGAGAGGATGGATCTGCTCAGGATCATTGGGGGTTCTGTTCCTCTGGTTCCTGCCATTTCAGCCACTTTGGAGCTACTCTGAGAACTTTTCAGGAACTTTTCAAGTCCCACGTCCATCTCTCCCTCAATCTTTGCTTCACTCTGTGGATCTGTTTCTCTTCATGGAGCTCCCCAGCATCACACACATGGTTGGGAACCCGGCAGAGAGCTCTGTGAAATGGCAGCTCTGCTATGACATGACAGCCAAGACATGGTGGATGGTAAGTCATGGTTTTTCTTCACATCTTTGATACACCTGGATGGAACCGAACACCTGTAGGCTTGCCTAAAGCTTTGCTGCTGCAATGTTTTTGAGTGGGTTTGTGAACATGCGTATTGTGTTTTTAGTATGTTTAAGGCAAAACTTAAGCACTTACTAAAGAAAAATAGAGGAAATGCCAGATGTGGTGTAATTACATAATATAAGGCGTTATTACATTTTTCATTTGTATTCTATTGACTCGAAATGGTGGGTTCATTTCTTATTCCAGCTTGTTCCATCACAATTGACAAGTGACGTTCCTGAATCTATGGATAAAATGAGTTTGAGGTGTAGCTCCTGTAATGGTAACAGGTGACCTTAAATGTCCGTCCTGAGTTCGGTTCACATGAGGTTTTGGAAAGGTGCAGTATGGATCACAAATGTCACCAGGAAGACTTTGGACTTTCTGTCTATTTAATATCTATTTAATGTCAACATTTCAATTTATTTTCAGAATCGTTCAATACATTAGATTTTTTTTCCTAATTACAAATTCCATTTAACTTGATGATTATTGGTTTAGTTCATTTATTTTTTCAAATTCTCTGATAACTTCTAAACAAGGTGTCTTATTTAATTCTAGTGTTACGTTACAGATCTTGCATGGATATGCAGTGATCACACCATGCTCTTGTGCTTTTTTTTTCAAATGATCTAAAGAACATATACAGATATATACAATATTTTCTTTATTTTTCTTTTGAATTGTACCTTTTTCCAATTTTTTTTGTATTGTGCATAAACACGTTTTCACATACGAGCATGGACAGCCCTCATGGCATGACATGTTGTTCATCACGTCTTGCCCCGCATCTTAGGTCTAGATGGATCTTTTCTTCCAGTTGCTGTTGGAACGGCGCGTGTTTGCAGAACAGTCACATGTCCGGGCTTTTGCTTATTTATTCATCTGTAATGGATTGACTCTCTTCTCTATTATTGCTGTGAGAACAGAGGCCATTGCCATGCTTCTCATTCCCTCACTCACTCACTCTGTGTTTTCCTGCATTAGCCACCCACACTTTTGTTTAAAATGGTTCTCCAATTAACGTCCACTATGAGGCTGTAGCATTAACTAATCACAGTGACAGGCTTTGATTGTTTGTCAGGTTGGGTTTGAGAAATGACTGGGCTTTCAGAGCCGGTGTTTCACACATGTTTAACTCCCTTACACTGCATGCCTTTTATCCTGCCCTCATATGAGCTCAAATCTTAATCTGGACCCGTCTGCACGGTCCCAACGTCTCACTGCTGAAAAATGGCATCCTGACTAAAATGTACGCACTTGGCTAAGCCACAAAATGTGCCTTTGATTCTTGCGTGATGAATAAAATGCTTGCCAGTTCTCTCGGTGTGACGTCCAAAGTAATATTGACATAATTAATACGAGTTATTAATATTCTGACTTACACACACAGCTGTGGTGTATTTTGGTGTGAGTGTGACCTTGTAAGAGTGTGTCGGATGTCAGTGCCGGTGCGGGGTTTGTGTACCGCTGTGTCTTCCGCTCGCAGGGCCCTGCTCAGGATACGGAGGTGGCTCACACATGTTTAACTGCTGTGGTCTAGTTTGAAATACGGGTAAAATTCCACTTCCAAGAAAAGGAGCGCTTCAGAAGAGCCTAAAACTGACGACATTACCCCTAATTCGGCTATTTGTTGCCCTGATGATGAAGTCACATGTGAAAGACTTAACTGATCTCGAAACGACTTTATGTTTAGGCAGTGTATCTGATTAGGGTGGGCTGGTGCAAATGTTCAACTGTAATAAAGAAGAATCATGAAAAGAGTACACAATTCAAGTAAAAGCACATAGAAAATAACACATTTCTGCTCACGTTTCTTTGTACTTTTATTGCGTTAAAATAATCAGAGAATCCTGCATTTGCAGCAACTGCAGATGACGTCTGCCATTCGAGCAACAGCAAACTGATATTCGGTGGGAATGTCAACCCACACCTTTCCAGAAATGTAGGTGGCTTGTAAGACATTTATTAGGAATATAGTGCCACAATCCACTCATCCTCCTTCTAACGCATTTGTTTTTATCCACTTTTTTTCACGTTTTTTATTTACTTGTTCTGTCAGGCTTTATCTTTGAAAGACCAACAATTGTGCCTCTGAATGTTCTGCTTCTAATTCAATCCTGGTTACATTCATTCTTCTGTGGATATGCAATTTAAGTGGATATGCAATTTTGTATGAAATCTTCTTGTTTGATTATTCATTTTCTCTAAGTAAAAAGAAGTGCTTGGGTCGCACACCAGCAGTGTGTTGTCCTGGGTTTGAGTTCTGATGGTGCCTTCTGGCTGGGTTGGATGCTGAGGGTGGGAAGACCGGTGGGGAATTGTGCCTCAGTTTGACCCCTGCAGGGTACCCTGGGCAGACTGATGTGAGAGCTGGTTCTTTGAGCTTTAGAGATGCCAGTGTAATACATAGCCCAAAACCCAAACAAAGACTATGTACTAGTTTTATTGAGCAGGTTGGAGCAAAAAAAAGACTTGAATTCATTAGTAATAGATACTAAAAATGGTCTGAAAATGAATAGTAAAACTAATAATAAATCAGTCATCATCATCACACAGTGACGTCACTTTTAGACATCTGCAGCATTTAAAAGTCTCGTGCATTTTAGAATGTGTGATAGATTGTTAACTGCTGGAAAAAATTCAGAGGGATTTTATCTGTAGTGTAGATATTGCCATAGACCATACACATAGTTTTGGCATGTTTGTCTAGACTGAGCACAAAGCCTAAGCGTAGATGTAGGTGCAGTCAAAAATGTATTTAGGTCAAACGTGCCTGTAGATGAAACTCTAAATCTGTATAATTCCAGAGTCTTTTCAAGGGGAAGAATCTGTGGTTTATGTGCGTAGTCTTGTGGGTCTGATCACACATGGACACCACAAACACTTGGGGAAAGTGTTGTATTGCTTCAGTTCGAGAGAACTACATAATAACAGCTTTGGGGAGACATTTTCTCATGTCTGTCTCAGTCTAAATTCTATAGTTGAAGGGGAATTTTGGATATTGGATCATTTACTAGGGTGGACAAAGTAAGGGATACCAATATGTTAAGATCAGCTCCTGTGGCTCAGAGGTGATGGAAACCTAGGATGAACCCCAGGCTGAGGTTAGCAACACGTGGTCACGTGGTGCAATTAAGAGGCCCTGCTACTCACTGGCATTCCCTTTACTGAACACTTTCGACTGCGCTCAGTGTTTGGAACACAACTAAAAACCTGTGGTGACCTTCCACAGAAGTCTGTAGTAGCCTAGTCGTTACGATAGTGGACTATTAACCAGAAGGTACAGGGTTCAAATCCAGTCTCTACCCAGCTGCCATTGTTGCATCATTGAGCTAGATCTTTAAACCACATTATAACCAATATAAGAACGTATCGGTTTTGAGTTGCGCTGCATAAGGGCGTCTGCTAAATGGCATAAATGTAAAATATAGAAAAAAGCATTCCCCTGAACATTTCCATATTTTATATATTTCATATTTTATATATTTATATATATATATATATTGCATATCGACAGAATCAAGAATATAGTTTAAAGGTCCAATTTAAGAGATGTCCATTATTCACTTAGTACAGGGTTGAGTGACAAAATTATTGCTTATGGTAGTTGCACATACAGTAAGCTACAGATGCGGTCGTTAGAGATTAGGTTTAATTAGCATTCCTTTAAAACCCAGGGTTGTACCGTTGATGGGGCGTTTAAATATACATACACATAGTCAGTACATTGCCTCTTGTTTTGGACAGAGGTTCCACAAACCTATCCATGATGGGATAAGATGGGATGTGATGGGATAAGATGGGATGGGATGGGTTGGGATGTGATGAGATGAGATGGGATGGGATGGGATGGGATAAGATGGGATGGGATGGGATGAGATGGGATGGGATGAGATGAGATGGGATGGGATGGGATGGTTGCAATTGAAGTGCATTCATTTGAAGCTCCTGCTGCAAACCTGTACTGAATGCTTTACAGACTCCTGATGTGAATCATTACGGGTTAATTGTATTGTACCTCCAGCACCTAAAAAGGTTTTTTAACCTTTAAGGTTTTTAAAGGTTTTAAAGGTTTTTAAAAGTTAAAAAACGAAAGGCCTGTCAGTATTTCATTTCACCATCTGACGGCTTGGACTACATAAAAAAAAGTCTGGTTAATGTTTTTACTCTCTCAAATTACACAGCACTGTCTGAGAAAAGGTTATAAAGTGTTATCTTTTTATTTCTCGTGATGTAAGATCACTTTTACAGATATGCTGTTCACATTTACGCTGAGTGAGTTAATGGGCTTGCTCAAGGGTCCAACAGTGTCAGTATGAAAAGATGGCCTCCTGAATCATCTGGTCCACAGTCCAGTACCTTAACCACTGCGTCACCAGTCCTTACATACAGTTTACTCAGTGGTCAGTTATTCTAATGATTTGGTACTTTAAGGGTTCTTTAATAATTTGGACTTAAACAAAAAAAAACAGCTTGAAATCCGAGTGATTCAATGTTAAAAGTTCCTAAATATGTAAATGAATTAATTTAACAGACACTTCGGAACTTACAATCTGATTAGTGGAGAATAGTTTTCATACTCTCAGTGCAGTATCACTATAATATATGATAATATAGACCGTATGGAAAAGACGTGGTGGAAAAAGACTCACAAGTTGTGTAACAGTTTTAGTTTGTAGGCCGGTATGCTGCATGATCTGGTGCAGTATTTCTGCATTTAGAATATGAGCAAAGGTTTCAGCTATTATTTAAAAACATTTTTTGTTGCTATTAAAGTTTACTAAATGGCCAGTTATTATAATGATTTCTTCTTTAGTAATTCAGACTCAAATTGAAAAAAAAACCCACCGAAATCAGATTGATTTCATGTTGAAGGTTTCTAAATATGTAAATTAACTTTTACAACAGTTTCTCCTGACCTTACAATCCGATTGGCTAAGAAGAGATTTCATACTCTCACGCTTTTTCACACCTAAGCGATTATATTTCGCTGCTGTGATGACAAGCTTTATGCAGACGAAGATGTGACATATACAGATAGTGCAGTTTGCATTATTTGCATGATGTATTGCAAACGTTACTTTTGTAGCATATTGTGTTAAGGCATTGTAGGAAATTGTTACAGTTGCATAGCAACTGTTGAGAAAGCTACTTTTTGGTGAAAGGTATTGTCAATATTACAGTATTAACGCATATTCAGTATAAAATGCAGGGCTTCTTTGATTTATTTTGTTTCTTTGCTGCCAGAAAAAAAAATGTTGTATAAAAACAATGAAAGACTCCTTCATGTGTTATCACTGCGATGAGCTACGGCACTCGCCTTCGGCTTTTTATTGCACACTCCTGTTCATGTTCTACTTCTTAAAAATAGACAGTGTGATGTCACCGCACCTAAAACAACAGACTCAAACAAGGTCTAGCTTGATTTGAATCATTGTTGTTTTTTTATCAATCAAACAGAGCAATAGAAAATATGTTTTATTAGATCAAAAGCTGGTGCAAATGGTCTCGTGCTTTATTCTTTCTTTCTTACATCAACCTTCTTCTCCACCTTTGTTGATTTGACTTATTTCTTACTTTTTAAAATTATACCTAGAATAAAAAAGGTGCGGTCCTGATTATCTGGTCAAGAACCGTTTGCAGTGGTATTTATTTACAAATTATAAGATACACTTTCAGAGAAAATGAGAGATGGAATAGATTTAAAAACTGTCTAATTATTAATACATTGCTCACAAAAATAAGGGGATATTTCAAAATGAATAAGAACTGCTGAATCCTGATCCTGTCCATGCTCCATCACTGTTTATCCACTCTACTGATCAGTCAGTGTGGGGGCACTCTCGTCCAGTTTAAAATGCTTCTGTTCACCCCCATGTATATATCACTTACTACTTAATCATGATAACTGAGTTTGCATCTCATTTGTGTAATCGAACAACTTTCTTTGACACATAATTTGCGTTTCTGATGATCTTGTTTAATGAAATAAAACCAAATGCTTCCTTTTGTTTTCGCTCTGAGCAGCTGTATACTTTATTTTGGAGTATATTTATGCTGCATAATGTGGTGCAGCATTTCAGAGTAAACCTTTCAGCACAGTTTCAGCTTTTATGTTCAAACCGTTTACGTTGCACTAGCACTCGGGTGGCACAGCTATTTCTTATGCTACCACCGTGGTAACCATGGCTTGTATCGCGATGGTACAATCCAGTCAGGTCAGGTGCCACATGCAGACATGATTGGCTCTTTCTGAGGGAGTAGAACTCAGTTGCCTATCTTCCAGGGCATGGTTATACCTGCACCCAGTCTTCAGTGCCGAACCACAAACAAGCTCACGACACTCACACACATACACACAAGCACTCCCATAACCCTGACCTGGAAAAGTGATTTTAAAGCTTGAGCAAATGAAATTAAAAAAACATGTTGCAGTTATAAAATATAGCGTTTTGAATATTGAAATATCACAGGATATGATGGGAATTTAGTTGAGTATTGCCTCTTAAGCCAGTCAGCAAGATACATTATTATTAGTATTAGATTTTTATAGAGTAACTTAGAACTCAAACAATTATCAGATATTATTTACATTATTTTAACAAGTTCTGCTTGTAAAATTTAGTCACCCTCTCTCAAATGCGGTTTTGCTGATTTGCTAGAATCAAACCCGCATCAGGAAACAAATTTACTGCCAATAGTGAGATGTTCTGTTGAAAACATACTTAAGAAAATGAAAGCATTTGACGTGTAAAAACTTTATGCACCTTTACAGATTAAAGGCTAGTGTTTTTGTAAAGCTGTAAAAAAAAAAAAAAAGAAAACAGCAAAGATCAGCATATCGAGTTTTGGATGTTTGGATGTTTGGATGCTTGTAAGACCAAGTCAGTTCCATGTTTAAAGTTAGTCCAGGTTTAGTGCTTTCCTGGTGCTGGTTTAGCTAGTGAGTTTGCCTGGCCTTGGAAAGTCCTGTCCAAAAGGACACGTCTTAGGACCGTGGGAGAAAACTGGAGAACCTGGACTAAACTCACACAGACACAGGAAGAACATGCAGACTCTACATCCAGAAACGAATGAGAAAGAACCCAGGCCACTTGACCCTGGGATTGAACCCGGGACCTTCTTGCTGTGAGGTGGCAGTCCTGCTACCCACCGAGCCACCGTGCCTTGTTTGTAAAGCTGCTTGACCAACATACAACATAAGCTGGCAATTATGGAAACTCTCAGAACATGGTTCATTAAGACTGGTATAAATATGTTTGATGTTTGTTTGGGTTTGTGTTTCTCGTCAAAAGTCAGCAAAGAACCTCGAAACAATTCTGTATATAGCTAAATGTTATATATTTACCATAAAGTTGCTATTTTCATGTCATTGGTCTATCAACAGTAGATGATGCTATTAAACCCTGCTAAGCAGCAAAAACCAGAAAGTGGAATGTGTTTAACTGGTTTAAGGGAATCTGAAAAGCTGGGGTGATAATGTACTGGTCAGTCAGCAAGACATTACAGATTCACCAGCCGGCCCAACATCATAACATGATTAGACCCTGTCGAAAATGGCGTGTGGTCATTACTGACTGGCTTTTGAACATCACGTAGATGCAGCGTGTAAGGAATCTGACCACCGCATGCACTTTTTATCTCAAACTTTGTGGTTTTAAAATGGACAATAGAGTTGTAAACCGCTAGGGATGATGTGCTGATTCTGTTTCTCTGTTGCACACTTGAATTTCTAACTTAAGGCTGAATGAGAAGAGCAGGAACTTGTTTTCCAACTTTAGTTAGAGAATCAGTTTTTTTTTCAGGGATGTAGAGAAAGTTTTTTGTTTGAATTCATTGTTACTATTCAATAATTAATTTATATAACTAATGAATTTAGTTTATTAAACCAGCTATATGACTGTAGACTGTGGTTGCCTAGTGGTTAAGGTATTGGACTATGGACCAGAAGGTCCAGGGTACAAATCCCACCTCTGCAAAGCTACCACAGATGGGTCCCTGAGCCACAGTTGCTAGGATTGGATTGTAAGACTGTATGAATTGTAAGTCGCTCTGAATAAGGGTATCTGCTAAATGACATAAATGTAATTATGAAAGATTTGTAAATAATTGAGCGGCAAAATATACTCCTCCGCACTAGTGGAAAAGGTTGTGTAACTTGTAGGTGACACTATTACACCAAGCTCACAGGTGCACTGCATGACCAGAAGTATGTGGATAAACATTGTAAGTACTGGGTTCAGCTTTTTCAGCCACACTGATGGCTATCGTGCCTAAAATCAGTCAAACAACCGTGCAATCTCCATAGATGTGCTCTGCTTTGAGGAGCTTCTTGACTTTCAAAGCACTGTCATTGGATTCCACCTTTCCAACAAGAGAGTTGGTCATATGTCTGCCCTTCTAGACCTGCCCTGGTCAAGCTGTTATTGTGAAGCTGAAGCATCTCTGAGCAACAAGATCTCAGCAGTGAGTCAGTACAATCTTTCAAATCATGACTGTGTGCAGCTTTGGAAAGTCATTTTTCTTAAGCTAAGTCTTAACTAAAGTAAATAATCTTGAGTTGAGTCTTAACTACTACTGAGTTACTATTTATCTGAAACTTTATAGTTTGGGATTGGGTTTTCGTGAACAACAAGCATCCGTATGTGCAAAGCTAAGCATTGACGGAGGGGTGTAAAACCCAGCCACTGTACTCACAGAGTGATGAGTCATGCTTCAGTTTCTGGCAGTTTCTGAAAACTGAATCTGGGATGTGTGGATACCCAGAGAACTCTACAGTCATCTACCACTGTGCCAGCTGTACAGTTTGGTGAAGGAGCAATAATAGACTGGAATAGTTTGGTGGTTTTATGCCAGGCTTTTTAGATCCAGTTAAAATATCCGTGCTGCCTTCAGGGATTTTCTGCCCATGTGAAAAGATATCACATTGGGTCCTACTACCCCAAAATATAACAAGCCTGACAATACAATGTAGGTTTGATGCAAGGCTGATAACCCTGATGTGTCACCTTCTGCAGTATATAGAGACATTTTAGAGAATTGTGTGCTTCCATTTTAGAGAAAAAGTAAGCTTCATAAAGAAATGGTCTGCTGACTTTTACTGTGGTAGTACTTGACTAAAAAAGAGTCCAGAGTGCAGTCATGTCCAATACCTTAAGGATTAGTGATCAATGCCTGTAAGCCAGGCCTTAACACCATACATCATATCTTACCAATACACTTGTGATGGAATGATATCAAGTCCTTTCCCAGAGGACCAGAGGCTTCTGGAGAGAGAGGTTGTCGATCCCATATAAAGGCCCTTTATTCTAAATCAGGATGTCCAACAAGCATGTATAAATGTGACGTAAGGTTGTCCACATACTGCTGGAAGATGATCTAAGTTTAAAATATGACACCCTTTTAATAGCGTTTCCAATTCGGGCCACATGATAAAAACGGCTTCAGCCGCCAGCGTGACTGAGCAGATATAGGCACGCTCCCACAAGGTCACGCTTACATCACCGTGATGTGAACGATGTGAAGTGCGTTGGCAGGGGTTCACGTCTGTCGTTTTTACAGTCGCTGACGGTTAAAGTGCAGAGGGCACTGTAATGTGTCATATCTCCCTCATGTTCTTTACAATGAGGCCTGAGGTTGTGGTTCCACAGCCATGACTGCCGACGTCTGGAAACAGACATGAATCTTTCCCAGAAGTGGCAGGAGCAGCCAAAGATAAAATTAGTACCAAGGGAATGAAAAAGAGAAAGAGTCGAAACGAGAGAGTGGTCAGTAGAGGCGGATTGAGCCAGTTAATGCAGGGTGAGTCGGCCATGACCTGGGCATAGAAAAAGTCACGATCAGCGAAACGAGCTGTATGTTTAGAAACAGTTCTGGATGTGGATGTGAGAGGAAAAACAGTTTTACTGCTTTATTGTCTACGTCAAATCTCTGGTGACCAGCGGTAAACCTTCATCTAAATGACTTATATAAGGAAAACCATTAGACCTGTAAGCCCTGTTCAGTTACACTGTCAAACCCAGTTAGAAATGAATTCAAATGAATCTCGCTCTGGAAAACACTTTGTGGCTGCTCACATAGCAGGGGGGTAATTCCATTATTTTCTCTCAGATCCCCGGTTCAATCACGACCTCGGACTCTGCTTGTGTGGAGTTTGGATGCCCTCCCTGTGTCTGTCTAGGTTTCCTCTGGGTGCTCCAGATCCCATAGACATGCATTAGGTTAATTGGTCATTCTAAACTGACCCATGACTAGTGTGTGGATATACCCTTGTGTCTGTCATGTCTATAGGTTCACTCCAGTCCTCCTGTTTCCTCCCACGTTCCAAAGTTGTGTGTTGGGTTAACAGGCATTTCCAAAGTGCCCTTAATGTGTGGTGGTATGTGTCCTATGGTGGATTGGCACCCAGCCTAGGGTTGTTCCTGACTTGGCCCTGTGTCACAGGCTAGGCAACGGCCTCTGGAGGAACCTGATTAGGCTTAAGTGGTTAAGAAAACTAATGAATAAATTTATAAACAAACTGCTTTTCCTTTGAAGTATATTTTGCAAAAAATCAAAAATGCGATCTTCACTTTCACATTGTGGTTCATTGACTGCAGATTGATGAGGGAAAACGGAAACTTTATTTCAGCGTCAAAATAAGAACGTAAAAAAAGTGAATGGGTCGAAATAATTTCCATATTGATGAATTTTCATATTGATTGACTGTGGTAGCCTAGCGGTTAAGGTACTGGACGCTGGACCAGAAGGTCCAGGGTTCAAGTCCCACCTCTGCCAAAGCTGCCACAGTTGGGTCCTTAAGCAAGGCCCTTAACCCACCATGGCTTGGATTGTAAGACTGTATGAGTTGTAAGTCGCTCTGGATAAGGGCGTCTGCTAAATGC
>JAYJMA010109771.1:0-18820 GCA_036873895.1 Parotocinclus cabessadecuia
AAAGGGAGAGACTAATAAGAATTTGAAACCAACGGAATGTTTTGTTTGATTAACGTCGCTATTGGCATCAGTGGCCATTTCAGTGACACACACACACACACACACACACAAGGTTATATCAGAACTAGTTATATACACACAAGTCAATGGCAGTTTAGAGTAAGCAGTTAACCTAACACGCATGCCTTTGGACTGTGGGAGGAAACCGGAGCACCTGGAGTAAACCCGCGCAGACACTGGAAGGACCGGGGCCGCCCCACCCTGGGATTGAACTCGGGACCTTCTTGTTCTAGTGCTCTGAAAAGGAAAGCGTTTAACACAGTGACCTTGTATTTATGGCCTTGTACTGAAAATAACAACGATAAAACCGAAAGGTTTGACTGTTCACAGATTTGCGCAGTGCCGTTCACGTTATTGCGCAACATCTCAAGGAAAGGAAGACAGGCAAAATATTCATATGGGAGTATGGGAGAGGAAACACTTGAGTAAACAGGTGGGTCTCGAGTTGAGATTATGTGAGGTCAGGCGTGTGAATTCTGTGAGGTGGTGTGATGGTTCATTCCAGAGCCCCAGGGCTGCAGCACAAAAAGGTCAGGATCCAGCTGTATAGAGTTTTGTGACAGCAATAGTAAGAAGCCGGTATGTGAGCTTCTAAAGTGCTGTTTGTGCCATTTAGAATTGCTTATATTAATGCACAAAAGGGCAGTGTGGTCATAAAGGGACGCACATGCTCCCCAACAGTACGTACGTACTTTACAAAAACCATCTGGACGCCACAGCAGAATCCGAGATCCAGCAGACCAGGCAAAGTTTTTCCCAATCTTCGGTCGCCCAGTTTGGCACATGAATTGTAATCTCAGTTTCCTGCTCATATCCGACAGCTTGCGGGTTTCGACTGCTGTAGCCCACCTGCTTCAAGGTTTTACGTGTTTACTCCGGGTACTCCGGCTTCCTCCCACAGTCCAAAAGACATGCGTGCTAGGTTAATTGTCTACTCTAAATTGGCATTGACTTGCATCTGTATATATGTGACTGGTATTGAGATGACCTTGTGTGTAGATGTAACCTTGTGTGCGTCGCTTACATGGCCACTGATATTAAAGAAGCCACATAACCAAACAAACAAACATCCAGATCGCATAATGTGCCATTTTACAGATTATATGAGGGACATTGAACAACGCACATCTGTACTTTATCATTTATGTGTAGCAGAAGATGCATATTTGTAAGTGACAAAAGTATCTGTCCCCCTTCTACGGCAATTACTGCAGCTAAACTTTGACAGTAACTGTTGATCAATCTTCTAAACAGCCTAATGAGCATCTACAACACCTTTTTTCTGAATTTCACAGAATTTTCATTAAGCAAACTGTCTTGCATGGAAGGTATATATTTTAAAATGTTGCAAAAAATGTGCGTGTGTTCGATGATACCGTAACTATAACTCAGGCGTTTATTCACCTCTTACTTACTTGTTAACCAAATTATTTATTCGGTGCTATTTCTTTATAGCAAAAATACACATTTTTGGTAAAAAAAAAAAAAAAAAAAATTGCTCAGTGCTCCAACTCTATTAGTCTGGATGCCATGTGGCTAAGTTAAATTTGAATTCTAAAACTAATCATATAAAGCTGTCTGAGATTGACTCGGTAGTAATATGTATATTGTTCGATTCGATGTTGAAAACCAATACAAAAGTGAAGTTAAATTTTGAAGAGCTACGAGCAAATGCCACCCATTTTCGTGCACATTCTAATAAAAAGATGCAGAATAAAGGATTGTTTCAGTTTTTTAATGATTGAGCAACTGAAGTATTAAATAGTAAGAAATGCGTCCGGTTGAAGCTTCTGCCGTGCACTCGTATGACCGTGTGGTGCTTTTGAAAGAAAATTCAAGCGAGCAAAATTACAAATAATTGCAATTCATGTGAAAAATTTATGCAGTTAACAATGTAATATCGGAATCATTTGACGCTTTTGATTCAAATGACTTTTCGAAAGGTGTCCACTTGGACGAAGCAGTACAGAGCCTCAGCCCACAGGAAAATTGCAGCTGTGGACGAGCTTTCTGACTGGCTGAGCGATAATGTTCCTTCAACTGATGACCAAGTGTCCCTTGTACATGGCGACTTTCGTATAGACAACCTGATATTCCATCCATCAGAGGTACTAGTGATTGACTTTTGAGTGCATGCTCAAATATTTGCAAGGCTGCAGGGTGTACGCATGCACCCAGTCCCAAAGTACAGACCACAAAAAGTACATTGTGCTCGTTGATGGGGTTTGTAATGATGCACAGTGCTCATGATGCAATTTTATTTTGATTATCGATTTCACATTTGATAAAACACCCTGAAATTAAAAGAAATGACTGTAACCAAGATACTACAGTAACATGATTCGTTTTTGGTTTAGAAGAATAACAGTTCAAAGGAATGTGTTCTTTTCCTTGTATAAGAATGTAAACAAAAAAAAAAGAACCTTGAAAACGTTGAAAAAACACGATGGCAGACAGCATCGTCTTAACCCAGTGATGCATAACAAACTGTCATTAGCAACCCTATTCCTTGTTTTGTATTCAATTCTCAAATGAAACCCTTTACGTTTTCTATTTTGAATTCGGTATCGGTTGGATCTCATCCAGAGCCCAGTACAGTACAGAATACGCTGTTTAATTAACTGCCACAATTAATGTTCAGTTTAAGACTGCTAATGTGGAGTTTTTCCCCCAAACACAGCCCTTTCCCTCTCGTTAGTTAAATAGGTAGCGTGACACCGTGTACTATTATTCAGAGACTTGGAGGGTTGTGCCAAGAACTTGATTGTTTTCTTCCTTTGTGCATGTTCTATCGTTGTTACTGTATATGAATTCTATAGGTAAGAAGATACTTTTTTCTTTGTGATAATAATGCCAAATCTCTAGACAGTGTATCATTTGTAAATCAAACAGCTTTTATTTTCTGTTTACTTTTCTGTTGAATGCACAGTGGAAAACATCTCATTCATTTCTTTATGAAATCAGTGTTATTAAAGTAGATTATAACGTATTATGTGTATATATATATATATATACACACACACGTTATGTATATAAAAAAGACAGAAGACTTTTCGAACAGTGGCCCTTCAACTGTGCTCAATCATTATCATATATTATTAAATTATTATATATTTGTAAATAATACACAACCAAACTAAGTCAATGTAATCTTTCGAGCAGCAGCTGTTTTTTTCCCTGTTAGTAAATCAGAGTGCAGATATTATATCCTCATGTAGAGAAAGGACTTTTGTTTGAATGGATTGTACATATTGAATAATTAAGATAAAAAAATGACAACATGAAATATCCCCTCGTGAAATGTCCTCTAATTTCTGTGGACTCGAACTGGTTCATTGTAGCTAAGAATGAAGTTTGCACTGTTAAGTTTTTAGAATTTACTGTATTTATTTCACACCAGATACATGTACATTGTCACCTTAAGGTGTTTTTGTTGTTTTGTTTTGAAATAATGCACAGTTACATTAACACAGATTACAGTTAAAATCTACTGCACTCTATTAATAGTCAGGCTCTAAATACAGGATGCTATGGATATTTGTGGTTTGTTCTCAAGCCAGAATTAACATTTAATTTAACAACATATAGGGATGCAAGTCCTAATACACTGGCTAATGAATATACACATAGACATATATATCATATATTATATATATACATCATACAGACAAAAGTTTGTGGACACCTCTTCTAATCGTTGAGCTCTTTCTATTTCAGCAACACTCACTTGTAGCACATTCATTATACACTGCTCACCGAAATGAGTGGATATTTCTAAATGAGTATGAAGTGAGAAGCATTTGAGTTTATTACATTACACAGGATAATCAGAATGGCAAATGAAAAGTTTTTACGCAAATTAGATGCAAACTCGGGTATGCTGATTGAGTAGTAAGTGATGTATTCATGGGGGTGAACATAAGTGTGTTAAACTGGACGAGAGTGCCCCCACGTTGACTGTTCAGTAGAGTGCATGGTCACCAAAGAGTGTCGAAACGTACATGGGATATGGACAGGATCAGATTATGCAGCAGTTCTTGTGGGGTCCTTTTCATATTCATTTTGAAACATCCAACATAAGCGTTGTATAAAGTTGTCCATAGACAAACAGTTACAGGAGAATGGGTTGGACTGATACCTCAGTGACTCTCAGTATGTCACGTTTATCTCATTGTACTTAAAGAAGTAAGTTCATCAACGTTCTGCCCTGCTGTCCTTAAACAAAGTCCATAATGTGGTTTGCACAGAACCTTGACCTCAGCTCCATCAGACACCTTCAAAAGTGAGCCAGGACCTATAATCTAACATCAGAGTCCCAACCTCACAGTCATGTTCCAAAGTCTTAAAGGAATAACGCAAGAAAGGGGTGGTTTCTTTTTTGGTTGTGCACAAACTTTTGTCCAGTTACAGTAAGACAGTAAGACTAGCTTGATCTGATCATGCACCGACTTTACCGACGCTGTACAAAAATATTCCAGGCAGCATGATCTGACCCAGACAAATGATTATCAAAACCAGTTGAATCTCAAAGCACTGGAACCAGTAGCGGTCTGTTGGTGTTAGAAACCTGTACATGGTGTAGCACACTTGAAATATGGCGTATACCAGTATGGCCACCAGGATGCTCTGAACTATCCGTAAGGCTTTTCTCTTGCCTGGGTTTGGCCTTTGGTTTACTTTTTCTGGTCCGCTGGACTCCAGAGTCCTCAGTGTGCAGATGTTAAAGAAAGTGGTGGCAGGAATCGAGATGAACCATGACAGCATGTAAAGTGGGTGAAAAATGTCCAGGTCATAAATCACAAAGACGACCTCCATGATCAGGGCGTACAACCAGACGAACGTGATGAATATCCACTGCCAATAGCGGACGTTCTTCAAGGCCATGTAGGTGACGGGACGAACGACTGCTAGGGAAATGTTCATGCAGATTCCGATCAGGAACAAGGGCTCTGCTGTGACGGTCGGTTGGTGGAGAATTAAAACGTACAAGTCAACGTTCGGAACACCCAGTTTGCTGAGAAAATAGAGCAGCAGAGAGATGGCATTGCTCACGTCGATCAGGCTGATTTGGAGGAGGAACATTTCGGTTGGTGAAGAACTGACGGAGTTGTTGCCATTCTTCCTTCTCTGGTATATTCTCCTCAAAAGTTCCACCATAACAATCAGGGTTGTCATAAAACTAAGAAATGATATAACCATTTAAGCTATGGTTGTGGCAGTGAAATAAGGTCCGCTGCAGGAAAAGAAACCTGAAGTCCAGTTTTGCTTCATGATTTCTGTCTGATTATCCATGCTGGTGTCCTCTGTTCTGTTTTAATCACAGTTGCTATTTTACTTCAGAAACACCAGATAAACTGAAGCAGTCGATCTATATAACTCCATGACATGGCATGACTCCACCCTTCCTAACCTATCCACATGTTATTAATAACAGAGTGTTAATAATCCCCATCATTAATTATTGCAGCTCTGGTCACTGAGTATCTGTTTCTCCTGGACATCTAGTGACCTTCTAATTTGAATAAAAGGATCAGATAGGATATCGCTTTCAGCCTTAATATGTATATGTAAATAACGTGTGGTCTTAATAGCTATATCCTAATCTGTGATTTTCCCTCCTAATTTGGTTTAAATGAAAATGCCGGTTTATTTGACTATGGTAACTCCTACTGCTCAGTTCAGAGGAATAATGGCCTTAAAAAAGCTTCTTTTTTTTGGGTTTGGGTGCCTCAAGGAAAATGTTGGGAACAACTGACAGACGTTGTTTATAAGAATGAAACTAAATAATTGAATTATTTATTATTATGATTCAAGTAATGGATTTAATAAACAGAAGCTATATACACAGTGAGAACACTGTATATCTAAAAAATATAATCATTCAAATAAATGTAATTAGCAGGACAATGTACTATTATGGAGAGTATACCAAATAGGGAATATAAAATTATATTATATATGACCATAGTGTAAATGAATACAATCCTTATTTTGTTTTCATTGCTAAATTAAAGTATGTGCATCGGCACTGTTTAGCCCAGTACACAGAGTCACTGTAGGATCTTGTGTCTAGTCCATTTCTACAAAAGTGAGAAATTTTTATGAATTATTATTAAGTGGTGTACAAGCTCAGGATCAAAGGTAGAATGTAGATCAGAGCCCAGCCACAAGCCCAACCAGGATAAACAGAGTAACAACAGGAACAAAACAACCCATTACATTTTATTACAATTGTAAATAATGTGTTTATGGATCTATTAATGAGGATAAAAACATGTGGTGACAGAGGTACAGCTGCACAGGTGAGCTCTCACATGAACAATTAACAGTTAGTATCAAACGGATTTGACGTTAATTAGCACTTTAATATATGATTCAAAGCAACATGAAGCAACCTTCACAGTCTCGGGTGTTGTGATAAAACGTGTCAAGCACCGCTAAAACAGAACTATTTGTAGAATGAAACACAGACTGAAGACGTACAGGAGGAACTTGCAGTATTTAGAGTAAATCCGCACAGGCAGGTGCCAGGCCAGGCCAGGACTCGAAGCAGATTCTCTTGACATTCTTACTGAAACTATATAAACTGTATAAGCACGTTTTACATATATTGTTACTTTGGCGACCTCTGCTGGCTCAGCCCTGGGATTGCATCTCTAGTACGTACAGTTCAGTCTGCGTCTTGTTCCACTACAGTGAGCTTAGCTGAACAGAGCGCCTCCCCGTGGACGTTAGTAGCTCTGCATGTGTAATTGCCACCGTGCTCCATTAGGACATTGTCCAGGGTTAGAACACACATCCCGTCCTCCGTATAATCCACATGCACACAACCGTCCTTCTCCTCCAAAACCTCACCGTCCCTTAGCCACAGCACGTCCGGGTCTGGGTAACCTAACACGCACAAAAATGGGACTATCATATTTGGATTACTTTTGATGTTACTTTGTCATATCCACCAGTTCTCTTGTTCCAGATTAAAGTTCAGAACAAATTATAGTTATTTCTAAAGCTCTTTTAAAAGACAGCATTGTTACAAAGAGCAAAGAACAAAAACCAACAGTGCCAGCTAAAACAGGACTAGTTTGGTAGCGTTGCCTATTAACATGTATGATACAATATACTTTTATTTCAGAGGGACCTCCAAGGATCCTCTGACTATTAGGGACTTTGACCCCAGGGCCTCTTGGGGGCCTTAGCCATGCTTTTGAGGGCCCTAGTAACTCTTTGCCCAGGGGTCCAGACTATCCTTAATCCGTCCATGATTGGGGGCAACGTGACTGACCATTCACGGTTGACCATTCCTACTTTGGCAGCCTATATGCTATAAGTAAAAATTAAAAGAAATTAATTAAATGAAGAATGATATATGATGGTCTCCTGTCTGTCTTTATCCTCTTCAGACAGCCAATCACAAATACAGCAACGGAGAAGGAGTAAGAAAGTTTTATCGTGTGATTTCTAACTACTCCCTCTGTTTAATTTTGACATTTGAAGCTCTGACTTTAAAAAACACAAGAAAATGCAGAACCAGTGGTAACTATTGATAAGAGCCAGTCAGGACTCCCCTCCTTGTTTCTATGGTAACATTTCCATTAAATTACGTTCCCTGCAAGGGTGTAGCTTTGGATCGATTTTTTAGTTGTTAGGCTGCATGAAAAGAATTTCCTCATATTGTAGAAACAGCTCAATCTAAATGTGATTTAATTTGGATGAACCAAAATATCTGTGCATGTAAACAGCTGATGTGAAGCATGTGACAGACCTGAGACTTGGCAGAAGAGCTGTGCTGTGGTGTCCTCATAGACTGATAGGTCAAACGGGGTCTTTATGAACTCAGGTTTGGACTGCATCTTCTCCTCCAGAGACTTCAGAATAGGCTGTGCATCTGCATTAGGACAAGACAGGACAGATGCAAAGACATGATTATTTTGTGGCTCCATTAACTATAAAACATGAACCAAAGAGCATCAGCGTACAGAACGAGATCTACTGGCTTTAATAATCAGTTAAGCACCCAGGTGAAGTTTTAAACCAATAATGTCCAAAGTCCAAAGGCTCCAAACAAAAACTACAGTAGATCAAACTCTTTTTTTAAAACGTTGTGTGGCTTAATCTCCTGTACATTAAGCTAGCAATGTGATCTGCAGCTGTAAGTCCTGAACAGCGTTGAGACCTTCTGTTGCCAGTATAACATCACTGAGTCTCTTATCTGAATGCTTTTAACAGTAGTGCCGGTTTGGTTCGAACTACATATACAGTCGAAGCCGGTTAATGGGACCAGCCGCTTAATCGGGCCAAATCCTAAAGTACCAAAACAAATCATATTATATTCGTGTAATTTTATTCACTTATTTGGACCAAAGCACGTGAGAGAAAAATAAGCCACAAGTCGCCACCTAAGCGGATACAAAGCGGATCAGCGAGATATGGGAGGAAGTTGTGCTGACAAGAGCAAAACCAGCGGGAGGTGAACACGCCCACGACTTTCTTGATTTTTATTCAAGTGCAGTCCGTCAAGAGAAAGGTCAGATCCCACTGGATAGGTTTGTCAAACGTTGACTGAAATGTAATAAGAACTTGGTTTTTTTTACAGTATTATGCTATTATACTATGCTATTATACATTTTGTCGTAGATCGTTTAGAAAAACTTGTTTGCAAATTTATTTTTCGATGAACAAAGTTCGTAAGCAACAGTAGTTCTTGTTTGTACGTTTGCTACACGTGTGTATCACACAATAAAGGTTTAATAAACATTTAATATGTTACATAGCACGTCCCGTCTTGTAACATAGGGCATGTTTGTTTATTCGGAACAGCCGGTTATTAGGACCAAAACCAGTGTCCCGATGGTTACCGGAATCGACTGTATTCAAAATTATGCCCTGTGAATTCTGGGTTTTGCAGAACACTGACCCTAGATTACATATTAAAAAAGAACATGCTCTTAAGCTCTGATGGCTCAGTGATAGTCAGATTGTTAATTAAGCTCAAACTCCTTAGCACAGTCTAAGCATAAGTTCTCCCATGACGTCTTTGACACAGAGCTAATAGACATTTACTGAAACCTATGTGTCTCTGGATGTCTGTTGCATATCTGTATATTTGCAAGTATAATAGGATAAAAGAATAACCCTCACTGGACATATGTCTCTAAATGTTTCATTTTGAGCCATACTTGAGCTTCACTGGCAGTGAATGGAGTGCGTTTTGCTGAATAAAAATACATGATGCAGACAGTAAATTAATGAATTACAGTGAGTAATTGATTCCCCTTACTCATTGAGTAAGGAGTCCCCTTATTAATATGGATTTATATATTACTTACAAAAATTAGGGGGTGCTTGGAAACGAAATATCCTGTAATCAAATATCCTCTACTTTTTGTAAGCAGTAATCAGAAAAAGCTGGGACAATACAGAAAATGAAACATCTTTAAAAAACTAATTAAAAGTCAAAGCAATGTCAAGGAACACTGCATTTTTTTCTTTTCCATATCATATTTTTCTGATTTGGGGTTGTAATATGTTTTGACTTTAGACCCAAGCAATATTTGTATTTTAGTGACATAACCAAGACCAATTAGCAGGTTTTGATTATGTCCTAATGTAACGATGACCTTGTTTGAATGTGATCAGGCACTTATTGCACATAGCTTCCACAGGAGGGCAAACTCGCTTCAGATATCCGCGTGCACACAAAACTCAGCTGAAGTTAAGCACATACTGTACTATCTTATGCACAGTGATGTTCTTGAATTTGATATCGTTCATTTGGGAAAGTATGGTATTTGGTATTAAGTATGTTTTGTATAATACCTTGTTTACATATCGATGTTTTTACAGTGTGCTAGTCTTATCTACATATTTTTTTCTACATGACTAAGCTGTACTGATAGATACAGAAGCCCACGCGTTCAGATTGACAGTCTATGTGCATTTTGAGCCGTGCCATTAAATGATGCAGACTGCCCAAATGAGAAGGGAGGGGTGAAAAGAAGGAGTGTAACAGGTGTTAATCAGAAGGGCTTCCCAAAAGGGAGGTATGGAACTTGACATGGGAGTGAAGGACTACGTCATTCTCCCCTCAATAGTCTGTGTCACTATGTATTTATGCGACTCATTCACTACAGCAAGCAATGCAATATCCTTCACACATATCAAATAAGATACCCGACTTGACTTCAGGTACATATGAACATGTCATTTTGTTATGACATACGTGATTACACCATGTTTCTGTTCCTGTGTGTAAATCAGTCCTGTACTGCAGTTTTGCTCAATCGGAAGCTGTGTGGATTGCAGCTTTAACATCTGCTCCTTTCATTTCTGAGCACTATATATACAATTTGCATATAATAATTAGGATTGAACTTCCTGCACTGCAGTGCACTTACCCTGCCTGTCTCTTCCTCCCTCTCTCCCTGTACCCCCCAAGCACACATGCACGCGCACACACACACACACACACTGACCTGCTGATGCAGCAGCACACACTGACATGTCTGTCAAAGCAACTTAACAGGTGTTGCTTTACTGACCACACTCTACCCAACCCCCTTCACACACAAATTATAGATCAACGGTGTCCATCACTGAAGATAGGAGTAAAACCAACCATATGGTCAAAAAAATTGACAGTACACACCAGTGTATCATTTAAATGTGAGTGTGAGTGTCACACACTTCTTTCTGTTATGTAATAGGGTGTGAATGTGAATTAAACAAAATTAAGTAAGTCTGAGATCACTGGTGAAAATGTTTCTATTTTTACATTATTCACTTATTTAATGCACTATTTACCCTTACAAATCATTTAATCAACATCAATTTAAATCACAATTTGATTAGATTTCAGAATTCGTTGGTAACTGGTATGTTCCCCCATTTGCTGCAAAGACAGAGTGGAATGGAGCTGGCACAGACTCCACGTTTGTGCAAAATCTGACAATCCATGGTATGATCTTATTCCAGATCTTGCATCTTGTGATACAGCTGAATACTTGGCTTTTCTGTCTTTGAGTGCCCCCATAAATGCTGGATGAAGTTTAGGTCAACTGAGTGTGTGGAGGAGCAGTTGTTGCTAAGCTTTGAGGTGTGTTTGGATCGTTATCCTGCTGCTATATGAATTCTTCCCCATTAAGATTCAAGTAAGTATTTGCACTACTGGTCTCAGACTTTTGGCCCATCAAACACTTTGTTAGGAACATCTACTAATAATTGGGCCCCTCTGTTATATACCACCCTTCACAAGACTAGATGTGTTGTTCATTCTGAGGTGTTTTCTTATCCACGCAAAGTAGTTATCTTTCTTTGAGGATCTGTCAGCTCGAACCAGTTTGGTCATTCTCCGTTGACCCCTCTCAACAACACCTGCCACTCACTGGCTGTTTTTGATTTATTAGGCCTTAATACAACTTTGAAAAGTGTGTGAAAATTCATGGAGACTGCTGATCTACTAAGATCTATTAGGATTCACACATGGCTTTCTCTAGATTTCACAGAGAATGGTCAGAAAAAGAAAATATTTGGCAAAAGCATGGATGGTTTGATGTTGGTGTGATGGTATGGGGATGTTTTCTTTGCACACTTTGGACTCCTTAATACAAATTGAGTATAGCTGAAACGACACAGTCTACTTGAGTATTGCAGATCATGTCCATGTCTTTATGACCACAGTGTATTAATTACCGATGTGACATTTCACGAAGCTTAAATCATTTCAAACTGGTTACTTAAACATGACATTGAGTTCACTGTACTCAAATGGCTCTAAATCACCAGATATCAATCTTATAGAGCACCTTTGAGATGTAATAGAACAGGAGATTTGCATCATGACTGGGCAGCCAACAAATCTGCAGCAACTGCTTGATTGCTGACATTTGGGATGATATGAACCGAAATCCCTGCACTTTGTTGAATCTGTGCCACAAATAATTAAGAGAGTTCTGAGCGTAGAAAGGGACTCCAACCAGTGACTAACAAGGTGTACCTAACAACGTGTGTGGTAAATGCATATGTTGTATATAATTTGTGGTATATAATATATACATTCCATTTCATTAGGTACACCTTGCTAGTTGCAAGACTCACAAGGAAGGGCCTCAAGTGACTAAGGCTCAGCCTCGGTTATCAATCAATCAGTCAGTGGTGTGGGTGTGTGTGTGTGTTTTGCCAGTCGTAAGCTTTCTGAGGAGGGGGCTGGGTGATCGTTTGACAGCCCAACACAGTTGGCACAACCTTGTCCAGAGAGGGGGAAGTGAGAGAGAGGGAGAGGGAGGACAGGGCAAGTTTGGTGAGAAAGAAAAAAGACAGCGACTCTTTACTCCTTGACTTCAAAGACTCATCTTTGGTGGATCCTGGAAGGAAAAGAAGCAAGTCTAGCATGCCAACACAACTAAATGAATTTAAACTCCAACTCTGCTTTGCCACGTCCTCTGGTTTCTCTCCCTCTCTCTCTCTCTGACACGGCCTGAAACAACCCTCCACTCCACCGGACTGACGGCACAGAACCTGTTGCTGTAAGTATTTCTTCCAGTTTTTCTTTTGTTAATCCTAGAACATGAGCAGCCTGTAGATATGTACATATTTTATAAGAGCATATATCTAATAAGCTTGACATCTCACATACTTGCCATTGGAATATGTATATTTTTTCCTGACGAAAACATACATTTAAAAACTTGACATAAAAATATTACTGTTTCTGATGAACATCAAAGAGAATATTACAGTGTATATGACTGTCATACATACATAGAATGAATCATTCATATTTTATTCATTAATCAGAAATCATATTTCTGCAGTGTTATTATTATATATTTCACGTTTTATCCTTATGTATATTGATTGGAAATCTAGACTATCATCTTAGAGGAAGAAACCTTTTTTAAAATCCTTTTAAATACGCTTTTTAAACCGTACTATCAAATACAATCTCATTAATGAGCATGTTATATGTTGACCTGTAATGTGCTGCACCTGAGTTTTGAGACATAGCCTCTCATCCACATTCTATTCCCCCAGTTTCATACAGGGGTGGAAAATAGCATCCCTTCTAGCTGCGTCTCAGGAGGAAACACCATAGTGTATACCTCAGGCTGTCCATCATGACTTTGCTGGCCTCAGAGAGGTCGCTACTTATACGGAGCAAGTTCCGATCAGGTAAGGTCCAAAGTTAAATAATATATGAATCTTGGATGAGTGAGATCATAGCCACATATGTATGTGTGTGTGTGTGTGTGTGTGTATATGTTTATGATTTTTCCTGATATTTCATATATGATATAAATATAATTATATTTGCAGTATTATTGGATATAGTAAATAAAACCTTATTTATATGAAATCATATCTATTTATTATAATTCTTAACAAATTCAAGAAAATAACGATATATACATCTTACAGACCACAAAAAAATCTACGGATTGCATCTGTTGGACCCGTGAATGTTTAAATTATAATTATTTATATATTATACGTTCACAAGTCACATCATGTGGGTTTCAGTCGAGTCACGAGCCAGACACGATTCGACGCTTGAGTCCCCATCTTTATTGTAGACGGTTGTATTATGGGGATGATGAGATGATGACTGACTGCGTATATTTTTATATATATTTATCTAAATTTTATTAATCTCATATGAAATCTTGAACAGCCATTGTCTGAAAATCTGATAGAGGTGCAAATCTAATAGAGGTACAGATGTGTTTGGGACTGTCATCTTCTAGCTTCTGCATAGTTGGAATGAAAACTTGTACCACAGTGCAACTTGGCAAATGTGGTTTCTCACCCGTGTGGTAATGCAGTAGAAAACAGTAGAAAACTAACAGTTTCAAACATTTACATCCCATCTGAAGACTGGGCTTTTGTTTATTACATAGTGCCATTCTGTGTCATTAATATGCCATTAATATTAAGCTTAGTAATTAGGATACTTGGTTTATCCCAGACTGTGTGTCCTTGAAGAGATTCAAGTGCACTGGTGATTTGTCTTATAACTCATCATTTGTTTGGCACTTGGCAACCTTGCTTAAACAAGTGTTTTTTTACATATACAATACAGTACTTTTAGTGCACATAAGTCCTAAAAAAAGCAGTGATAACAGCCAGGCAAAAGGAAAACAGTAAGAAACAATACATAATACAGTACTCTCCTAAACATGCTGGGTGGCCAACTGAGCAGCAGTGCTCTGAATTCAGACTGAACTGGACTAAGCATTTTGTTTTTATTGTTCTCTTTTAAGACATAACTCAAAACATTACAGGAGATATTCAAAACTTTATTATAAAATAAGCCTTTTAAATGATTTTACCCACCTGTATGTTAATGTAGGCTTTCTCCTCAGTATATGATAATTACATTTTTTATGTTTTTTGTTGTAATGTATCAGCTTTGTAATCAGGGAGCACCTGTCCATTAATGCATATAATACCTTAAATAGTTGGGGGTTTTGAATTATAATACCTTACATTTTCTGGAGGTCTTGAATTGATTAATTCAGTTTACATTACTTCTTATGGGAAAATATGCTAGTAATGTTGATTTGTATTTATGTGTTGATTTATTGTGACCATCATGGGACTGTGGTCATATCACCTGATATTAAATCACTATTTTGGTACATATATTCATGCATTAGTGACTTGCATACATTTTAAAGCTATCATGAACAGAGGAAAAATACAAAGGCTGTTTCCTCGGTGGACATGTGGGGACAGTGACAACTGAATCTATCCATCCTTGCTTGGAACCTCTTCAAAGGCCAGTGCCCTCTGTCACACTGTATGTCCCCCTGTCCCTCCTCACCGAAGCCCCCTTAATTCAGATGCCGACCTCCTCATGTTTGGTCAAATCAAATGATTATGCAAAAAAGAGAGTTTGCCTTGGAGAAGAGGAGGTGAAGACCTCAGGATTGAAAGGAAAGTGTTTTAGGAAGATAGGAAATATGCATTTAGAGTATATTTTAGAGTATATTTTAGTGTGTAGAGTCCTGGCCCAGATTCTGCCTGTGTTTAGTTTACATGTCCAGCATCCCACATTCCAAAGACATGAGTAAAGTACACTGTCATCTCTAAATTGACCTAGTATGATTGAGTGAGAGTGTGTGCACTTGTGCTCTGTGAAAGACTGATGCCCTCACCAGTGTTGGTTCATGCCTATTGTCACTTTTTTGGTTCTGCCGAGTTCACTTACATCCTCCTCCAAGTATCTTTTTTTCCCAGTGAGAAAGTGCTACTATTATGGGTCAGCTTGAGTCATGTGCACTATTGGTGCATTAATTAATCTCACCTGGACACCCACAAAACTAGCACAATGACATTAGCTTTTACAGTTCAACGAAACTTGTTTTATTTTTTCACTAATTATCTAATTCACAAGCTGTTGACTACTACTGTTGAGGAGTAACAAAACACAAAATAGTAGGCCATGTACAACCCCAATTCCAATAAAGTTGGGACGTTGTGTAAAAGAGAAATAAAAACAGAATATTACGATTTGCAAATCCTTTTCAACCCATATTCAATTTAATACACTACAAAGACAAGATATTTAATGGTCAAATGGATAAACTTTATTGTTTTTTGCAAATGTTCACATTTGCAAGTTGGAACAAAAATCTAAATATGGGCAAAGTGCATGTGCATGAGAAAATGGTCATTTTTGCTCAAAGAAAGATCGGAAGAAACTTGCATATTTGCTCCTCTATAGTGCATACTATATTTAAACAATTCAAATAATCTGGAGGAATTTCAGTGTATACATCGCAAGTGCTCCACCCTAAACTGAAGACCCATGATCTCCAATAGTTCATATGGCACTGCAACAGAAAAACAAGCGCTACAATATAGAGTTACCTTCACAAATGCCACTTAAAACTTTATCGTGCAAAAAAACGCAGAAAGAATTAGACAAAATGACAACGGACACAGTAAATTGCTTGCCCTCCTCTGTACCAAAATGTCTTGAGAAGTGTGGTGAGAAGTAATGGGAACATTACAAAGTGATAAATGCTCTGCCGTTTCAACTTTTTTTGGTGTTACATGCCTGAAATACAGGAATGGACGTTTATTAACAAATGTAATGAAGTTGACCAAACAAAACAAGAGACATATTGGGTTAAGTTGAAGTCAATGTACAAAACAGTGCATTTATGTTTTATTTGACTTTTCCATTCTGTCTAAACTTTTTCAGATTTGGCATTGCACATTTGTCATTTTTGTTTATTGGTTTTCACCCTAAGCTAACACTGGAAAATAAAAGATCAATAAATTCCTTTTAACTATTATATAATTATATAAAATATAATTGCAGGGTGACTCTGGGTTCAGCATACTTTATGTATCAATTGTAGTGTCACATTCATTCTCAGTTACATGACGTCATTTACATTTGCATTTATGTCATTTAGCAGACGCCCATATCCAGAGTGACTTACAATTAATACAGTCGTACTATACAAGCAATTGTGGGTTAAGGACCTTGCTCATGGACCCAACTGTGGCAGAGGTAGGATTTGAACCCTGGACCTTCTGGTCATAGTCCAGTACCTTCACCACTGTTCCACTACAGTCATTGTAATGCACAGTATCTACACAAATTGTATTTTTGGTAAGACAAGGACTCTTAAGACCTCAGTGATTTTGTGTAACATCAAACATGAATGACTGGGTTAACCATTTTAGCCTGGATCATCTCAAGGTGTTTTATGGTTGCAAACCGCTGTGTGACTATGTGTATTGTTGTGGTTTTTCACATTTTTAAACCCATTTTCCTGGTCAGGGTCTTGGGGGTGAAAGCCATTGGCAAAAATGGGGGGTTGAAACTTATCTGAAAGAACAGGACAGAGGCATGCACATGTCCTGAATGGAACACCAGTCCGTTGTAGAGTTGGCAAGAATCCCTCAGGCATGGCCAATCATGTGTGTATGATGCCTTTCTGAAACGGGACTCAAACCTGGGTCCCTGTGGAGATGGAACACGTGTCCATGGTAAAAAAGCAACCATTTGTCCCTTAGTGCACTTAACTGTTGCACTGAAATAATTGACATTCTACCAAGTTAAAACATAAGGTGTCTCTAATGCACGTGTGAAAGGTGTCGCAGGACTGTGAGATGCATTTGTTAGGTTCATAACGTACTCGTTACGTCAGGTGTATAAACACGAGATGATGTGTTCGTCAGGCAGTTGTGTTCACGCAGTTGTGGGAGTGTCACCAGCTACTGTGGGTGTTACTATTTAATGTAGTACATTTTCTTCTAAAAATTCCCAAATAAAACGTTAATGGGTCAGATCAGATGCATAAGAAATATCTGTTTTCTAGAAAATTGAAGAATCAGGAAGAAATTACTTAGCACAACTGAAATGAGAGAGAGACAGAGGAACAGCTGAGAGGGGGATGGGATGACAGAAATAGACCTTCTAAGGGATAAATAGTTACCCCCTCCCTCTTTCCCTCCCTCTCTACCTTCCCCACTGTATGTATGCCTGTGTGCGTATGCAAGGTTGCAGGTTATGTATGACAGTTACTTTACGCTGTGTTCCCAGGATTAAGTGTGAGAATGCAGAGAAGTTCTATCTAGATTAATCATCACAATGCACTGATGTATATTATAAATAATCAGCCATTGCACTAATAAATATTCAAATGTATTGTGCCTCTGGTACATCATACCACACTGTCATACATTACGAAACACATGTAATGATACCTAAGACAAGTATATGAATGTATTTAACCACATTTGTGTGAGCATCATTTTGTTGCCCTCTCTCATTCTCTTTCAGTCCTGCAGCTGAGAATACAGAATCGCAGACAACAAAAAGAGCTAAACGCCGACTCCGGTGAGCCCATAATCCTTCAAGTGTGCTATAGTCTTTACTATTCTTGTTACGTGCCAAAATATTTCTGTTACGGTGTGAAAATCAAGGCATTTATATCCTCCGAGTAGATATTTACCATTTCCTTCATCCTCACTCCTTTTATCGTCAAAGTGCTCTCATCTGTATCTTTATTACCTCTTCTCATGACTTTAATTTCCTACTCTAATTCGAAATGGAATTGCTCTGTTTGCCAGCAGGTGTGAAGGCCTCGTGCTCTGACAAAGCGGAGGATAAAGAGGCCCACAGTGTACTGGTGAGTGGTGTTTTAACACATTGAACAAAAAGTAGGAATAGTGCTTTAACATGTATTACATCTACACTCATTGTCCATTTTAACAGTTTCAGTTACCATATAGAATATTACAATTTAAGATTGTAGTCTATCTACATACTTTGCTTTCCCCTTTACTCTGTTATTTAATGGTCAGGAGCACCACAGATCAGGTCCTATTTGGGTGGTGGATCATTCTCAGGACTGACACTGATGTGGTGGAGGTGTGTTGGTGTGTGTTATGCTGGTATGACTGGATCAGACACACCAGTGCTGCTGAAGTATTTAATCAATTTCAGTGCCACTGTCAATGTGCGCTCTGTTAGACACATTTACCATATTGCTGCAGTCAGAGACAGTAGCTCATCTGCCTGATCAGTTTGTGTTAGTCATCCTGGGTCCTGTGGGGGTCCTGACCTTTAACAGAGGAAAGGGGACAAAAGTATGTAGAGAAAAATATAGATTACAAGCTGCAATTGTAGAACTACAAAATGTTTTGGTTAAATGGACACTAAGTAAAGAAACAAAAAGATGCACCTACTAAAGTGACCAGTGAATTATTTGTGTGTGTGTGTGTATATGTGTATATATATATA
>JAYJMA010109784.1:0-18820 GCA_036873895.1 Parotocinclus cabessadecuia
CACACACACACACACACACACACACACACACACACACACACACACACACACACACACACACACACACACACCGTGTTAAAGCAGCCTGGGACTGGGATTGTGTACCTGATGCATTTAGCATCAGTGAATTCCATTTTTCTGGTCAGCTCACATTCACAGTTCAGTATCACACTGAAATGATTAATTGTATTTGACCGGGTGAGAATGAAAAACATGAGACGTGAGACGAGTTCGCAATGTGTGTTAGTAAACAGGTCCTTGACTGTGACAGACTACGATAAGTAAAGATGATTATTTATTGATTACATCAAACAGAACCCCACATTGTGCCTATTTCTGGAGTAGAACAACATATCATTGTTATATATGAATGAAAAAAGCAAAATGGTATGAGCATCAGAAGAAAAATACACGGCATAGCATAAAAAAATTAATAGCGCTTTAGGTTGTAGAAATGTATGAAATGTATGAATTTAGTATTTAGACTAAACAGAGCTAATGTAATGTTTGTTTTGTTCATTACTCACTGTTAATCGTTGTGTAAAATTTGTCGCAGACATTTTTGGACCCTAATTACTGTGAAATACAAAAACATAACACAAAATGTAAGCTTGATTTGCATTGGCTTAATATGTTCATTACATCATTAATGCAGAATCCGGTTCTTAAAAAAAAGCTGGGTCTACATTACTCCTTTTTACTTCCCTGACCCCGCTAAAAAATAAACCAATCAAAAGCAATCCATTGTTAATACAATAGAATAACGTAAAACAAAAATATAACATTTAAAAGCTGATTTGAGACAATGCACCATTGTAAAAAAAAAAAACACTATATAAATTAATTTGACTTGGACTTTTTTATGATGAGGAAGGTGTGGTTTGAGTTGTTTACTTGTCATCTAATCACTTAGGTACAGCCTCTCTCTTTCATACTGCTTTTAAAAATGTGATAAGCATTTATGTAAAAAATACGTAACCTCTATGTAGACTTGCTAGATTTTCCATTTGATCCAATGTTAATTCATGTGGCTCACTCTTAGATCTTGGAGCCAATAGTGTCCATTTTTACAAAGCTCGGTAATGAGCCCTAATTTTGGGGCAGTTTTTGGGGATGTGCATCCCTCCAAGACATGAGACAAAAGTCCTGGATAAAACTGCAACAGTACACTAATCTACAGGAGTGAGCTTCATACTACGAAGCAACCTAATTCCAATCTGGACATTCATGACTTTCTGTCCATCGCTACATGTTCACCTACTACTAACATTGAGCTCCAATTTACAGGTTCGTTCTGAACCACTCATAAAAGCTTCTTTACCGAGCTTCAATTTACTAGTTCAATTTAGTCCAACACTGTAAACCCCCACCCTGTGAGTCATTTCTGCACTGTACGTTACTCGGAATTGTACCTATAAACAGGCAAGCAGGCTGAGCATAAAGGGAGTTAAACAGCCCCTTGTGGCCTGATACATGGTCATAAACTTACACCAAATGTGCTCCGGCACTCAGATCCCAATTTAAAAGTGACAGAAAGCAGTCTCTGCTGATTTATTCTGTCCAATTTATTGACTGTGGAGGGGAAGCGTAGTTGACGGTGTACAGGATGACACTCGGTTGCAAATGCAAAAGTATTTGACGTAAGCCTTGAATTGCACAGTGGTGAATCACATCTCGTTAAGTCAGGATAGACCGAGCTGAGAACATGAGCACATAATGCTGTGGAGAGCAAGCCCAAAAAGGGCACGTGTTAAATCTGAGAACATCAACAATATACCTATTTTACCCTCGTATCAAAGGAAATCCAGGGCTCCAGTATACAGCCTTGAACTATATTAGACTTAGACGAATTACGTTTAATATTGCAATTCAGTGTACGGATGGCACAGTGGCAATTTGCTAGACCGGCCTGACCCAACTAGGTCACGTGTTGTACAGACACATAATTGGCCGCGTTTGAAGAAGATGAGGCTAGTAAGTCCCCAAAAGCTGCAACAATGACCCCTTATAAGTAATGGCCTGTCCACAGCACATGCTCCTTCTTCCGTGTGAACTGCAGGATCGGCTCTGGACTCCAGCCCACGTACACCAAGCCCCTGACCAAAAACAGTGGGAGAATGATGATAACATAGATGTTTTTTTTTTTTTACAATTCAACCCTGTTCACCCCAGTTTAACAGGACGGCGAGCATAAAGATGTTAGAAGTAAGCAGGCGGAATGAGTAATGCACAAATAAGCTAACAATAGCTAATACTTAATAAACTAATGATGCAGGGCAAATTCTACACTAAAAAGCTTAATAAAGTATAATTCTGAATGAATGCCATGTTACTGGGATGAACATTGTATGAGCGTGGTATTGGGATTTCCATTTTCCATTATCATTCTGCTGCTGGTGTTTTATTCTGAATTAGAATATATTCCTAAGTATATTTCTAAGCTGAAACCTACACTGAAGGTGAAACCAGCCTATATGGGAGCCCTGCAGATGAAGGACCTTTCTTTGTATTTACTGATGATACTACGTTATAATCAAAAGTAAACGGTTAAAGGATAACAGGCACCTATGAAGGAAGGAGAGAGTGTCTGCAAGACCGAGAAATCAGAGCGCGGGGATTTGATCCTGGGATGCACTCTATCACTGTTTATCTATACCACTATTTCGCTCAAGTAAGTGCGAGAATGTGCACCTGTAATGAGGGGGCGATGAAAATGGCAGGGAAATTCAACAGAAAACTCAACACAAAAGGCTAGTAACAAGAAGCTTAAAATGGCTTTTACAAACTACAGCTTCCATGTTTCAAAATGGAGCATGGAAAGAGGACGGTCAGACCAATATAAACTATGGAATAAGACAACAGTATATATAAAACATAATAACTAAATTTAACTAATAAATAAATTTTCATAAACTTGAAATAAAATAGAATATGTAATAAATATTGAATATAATAATACCAAGAATATCAGCTGTTATTATGGGTTTTTGTGTCCTCAAATTGGAACTGATGATGAAATGGTACCGGAAGAACTGGAATCTGTATGCAAGGGTCCAAGCCGAAAACTACTTCGGGCAGCATTTCATTAAAAACAAACACAACTCTCAGGATTACTTCAGGAAACATTTTGTGCCGCAACACGAAACAAAAAAAAAAAAAGGCAACAATAGAAGACCCTGAACTGCAGCTACAATCCTTTGTAAAGCGAGAAGAGGAAAACATTTCACAATCAAAAACTACAGCAATTGGTCTTCTCAGTGCCCAGTGCTTACAGAATGGTCCAAATAAATGAGGTGATGCAACACAGTGGTAACCGCTCTTATCTAAAATAAAGCAACCAGATAGAAATGTGGAATTGCTGCAAAACTCGGCATGCAGTTACATCACAGGAAGATATTAATAATGATAATAATAATATTAATAGATGTGATTTGATTAGACACTGGATGTAAAAGTGCTTCCCGTGCTGCCAAAGGCTCTCAGAAGTTGCTTTTGGGTACTGTACCTCTTGGTGAAAGATTATCAACTGCCAGGCAAGCTTCCTCGACACACTTGCTCTGCTTTTCCACAAAGGCGATACATCTGGCAACCGGGCAGTCATGCGACATAGAGGCATAGAAGCAGTCAGAAATCCCTAACCAAAAGGTACAATACCCAAAAGTAGTCTGGGAGAGCCTTTTTATTATAGAGTGGTGGGAAAGCACATTTGCAAGACCCAGTGTCTAATAAGACCACACCTATAATTATTTACATATCTGCCCAACAGAACTGCATGCTGATTTTGACATTTCTATCTCGGTGCGCAATTGTTTTATCATCAGCTAGTGTATATTCATTCAGAAATAGGGTTTAACTTACCTTTACAGTAATTGCATTTTATTCACATTTTGCATAATCTCCCAACTTCTGTTAACAAGGTTAGAGTTAGCCAAACAAAATTTCAATATGCATACCTCAAAAACGAAACATGATCTGGCACACTAATAAAGCTAGCGCAGTTAGCTTAGCCGTGTATCGCTGTTTTACTGTTGATTTATATCAGGTAAATTATGTGACCTTGTCTCTCATCTTCAGTGTGGGTGTATGTGTAGGCTTTGAACTGAGACATTCAGTAAACAAGGGTAGGCATGCCTATGCTGCCACTGAACATACAGTACATCTTTGAAAATGTAAGCTTTATGAGGGTGAGCTTGCACTGCCAACTGGATTTTAGGCCAGTAATAGGATTACTCATTGCATGTATACCAGGTATCCAATTATACTCAGTATTCAGAGCATCTTTATTTCTGTAAGCACTCTCACTCTATATATATATACTGTACATACTCGAGAATAATAAAACATGTAAAATCTAAAATAAGATAAGATAATGTAATATAAGACAATGGGAAGGAAAATATTGCAGCAAATGTAGAATAACATTTATTGACCTAGAATAGCTACAACGTGTGGCAAATAACTTCAATATGCAATAATAGTACTGACAAGGACTTGTGGAACTTCGGTTTTCAGTCTATGCACGTACATTTACATTCATAGCATTTAGCAGACAACCTTATCCAGAGCGACACACAACTCATACAGTCTTACAATTCAAGCAGTTGCGGGTTAAGGGTCTTGCTCAAGGACCCAACTGTGGTAGCTTGGCAGAGGTGGGATTTGAACCCTGGATCTTCCAGTCCAGAGTATAGTATATAACCACTAGGCTACCACCGCCTCGCAAACACAAACAGGGCTGTGGTAGCCTGTCTTGTACCTGCTACAATGTATATGTGACAATAAACTCAAATCAAATCAAATCAAATGTTCTGCCCTGATAAACTACAACGCACTTACATTCTACAGCCTAGTGTTACATGGTGTTACAATATCACGCAATAATGTCCCTTTATGAGGACATGTTCCTAACATATTGATTACTATACCCACAATATTACCTATTATCTAACGTGGATATACCTAACATCTAACGTAAAGGACATTTTTCGCTCTGTTTGAGCAAATGATTGGTAGTGGGAACAGCTGGTAATTACATCACTCTACTTGGCTTTGTTTTGGCCCTTTTCTCTTTCCACAGAAGGCTGCCTGTTAACAGCCTGCTGTGCTTTCCTTATAAATGCCATCATTTCTTTTCACTTCCTTGTCAGGTCTTGCCTCCTTATCCGTTGAGTCCAGTTCCTGGCTCGTGTTATTTCTATTGCTTGTTTGTCGCTGCTCACATTTCATGTATTATTGTCACTCCTTTTGCTCCTGTTACAGTTTTTCTGTTTTCTGTTTTCTGCATTATTCCCTGTCTTGTGCATTATATTAGCTGTTTGTATTAGTATTTTCTGTTTGCTTCTATGCCTCTTATTACTGCTAGCACTCTGTCAGTATGTTACAAACTGAAACGCTAACATTCAATGCTAATAATAAGTAGGCAGTGTTAGCTGAATCCCTTCAGATCCTTTTCTCTTTCCACAGTAGGGAGAATCTAACCCTCATTCCTGTTCAACTTCTTAACGTGCCTTGTCTCCTTGTTGGTTGGCTCATGTTCCTAGCTCCTGTTTTACCTGTTGCTCATTTACAGTTTGTCTGTTTTTACCCATGCTTTATGTACGATTGTCACCCCAATTGATGCTTGATCTGTTCCTGTGTTATGGATTGTTCCCTGTCTTGTGCGTTACATGTTAGCTGTTTGTAGTCGTATCATTTGTTAGCTTCTGATTACTGCTAGCACTATGTCTATTTGTATTAGCATCATATGTTAGCATTTCTATTTGCATTAGCATACTGACAGTGTTTCTTGGCTCCCTTCTGATCTGCTGTGGAAACAGGAACTCCCCTTGTCTTTGTGTTTGGTCGTGTCCTCTCACCAGTTGGCTCTTGTTCATGGCTCCTTGTTTTACCTGTTACTAGTTTTACGGTCTGTCTGCTCCTCCCTTTGTGTTATGTACTACAGTCATAGTACCACCGATGCTCCTGTTACGGTTTGTCTGTTCTTGATTTATGCATCGTTCAGTTTCCTGTATGTAACAGGTTAGCTGTATGTTTAAATATTGTCTGTTAGCCTCTGTGGTTATTGCTGCTAGCACTCTTTCTACTTACATTAGCACTGCATGTTAGCCTCTCTGTTTGTATTAGCATACTGGCAGTGTTACCTGGTAGGCACTGTCTGGTTCTAGTGTTAGCCACTAAGTCCTAATGCAAGGGTCCACTAAGTGCACTTACATCTGTCTACCTTACCTAGAACACTTTGGATTGCTTGCCACCTTTGAAAACAAGCAAATACATTTGTGTAGACCAGAAAAAAGGACCCAAAAGGCAAAACTTATCTGATGTTCAGATATTTCATAACCACAAGTGTAAAATTAATATCTGGTCACTCTCTCTCACCCCCCCCTCTTTATTCTCTCTCTCTCTCTCTCTCTCTCTCTCTCTCTCTCTCTCACACACACACACACACACACAGTCATACCATTACATAAAGAGATTAATTAAAACTATTGGGGTGTATATGGATCAAACAAAGGCTTTTTAGTCTGTAAGAGCACTTGTGCATTTAGTGCTAGTCACTTATCTGAAAGATGTTTTCAGCTCTCCACAGGCTAAAGTGGATTTCTGCAAGGATGTGTGAAATGGCTTTCTGTCGATCAATGGGAATGAGACACTTAGTTGCAATGAGCTCAGAATCTTCAAATGACATGCCAGTCTTACGTGACACTTGTAGCTCTAATGTGCTATCCACTTCTTTCAATGCACAGTCCTTATAAAGAGTAAATGTGCTCATACAGAGTGGAAATTGTACAAATTCCAATGTTGTGATGCTATTAAAGCAACTATCGTGGTGTATGCGTTGATTTAATTTGAGGTATTTCACTATAGTCTAATATGTGCCAGAAAGCCCTTGGAGCACAGTAAACGAACACAAAACCCATCATTCAGCCATATCAGGTTACAAGCAATATCATTAAGGTGAGCAGGCACAAACAAAGTAGGCAATATGTGATTGGTGTAGATAAGAACTCAAGGACAGTAACTCCCAGGCATACGAGTGTCTTGGCAGCACCAAGCGAAAACAAGGATGATTGGGTTTCTGAATGCTCGTACGTGTCATTTAACAATATGCAAATGCAAAAATGTAAATTCACAGTAATTATTATAGACAGTATGATAAGATGTATGATTATAGCCAGATGAAAGACTCTCAACGAATAAACATGATCCAGTTTATATAGTTATTGGTGAAGGAGAATGTATTTTACAATCCATCCATTCATCCATCCATCATCTTCCACTTAATCCACACGGGGTCACGGGCCAGTCGGTGCCCACCCGGTAACTCTGGGTGCAAAGGTAGGAACAACCCTTGATGGGGTGCCAAGCCATCGCAGGGCACACACACACACAGTCGCACACTAAGGGCGGCTTTTAGAGACGCTAGTTAATCTAACATGCATGTCTTTGAACTGTGAGAGGAAACCGGAGTACCCGGAGTAAATCCACGTAGACATGGGGAAGACTTGCAGACTCCACACAGAAAGGACCCAGGCCGCTCCACCCTTGGATTGAACATGGGACCTTCTTGCTGTGAGGTAGTGGTGCTATGCACCGAGCCACTGTACTGCCCACTACTTTACAGTACATTAACCTCAATTGTTTACCAGCATTTTTAGTTTGAAGTAAGACATTCCATCAAGCTATTTGCTCAGCAATGCTGCCAGCCTGTCCTGGATGTTGTTTCCTGACATTTTACATTTATGTAATCAATTCATACAGTCTTATAATCCAATCCAATTGTGGGTTAAGGGTCTTGCTCAGGGACCCATCTGTGGCAACTGTGGCAGAGGTGGGATTTAAACCCTGGACCTTCTGGTCCACAGTCCAGTACCTTAACCACTAGGCCACCACAGTCATGTCCTGTTCTCCCTTCGGTCTGTCATGTTATTTTGCTCTTCCTTATCCTCATGCTCTGACTGTTGTTTCTCTTCAAACACCTTTTATGGCTAGTTTATAAAGGATGATGCAATCAGTAACCAACATAAAGGTTGACCAATACGGGGATGCCCAATAATACGCTTTGAATCTGACAAATAAGCAATAAAACACACAGTGGTAAGGATTATAAATTATGGGAAATCATTCAATTTGCAGTTCGGGTGTGTATAATAAATATAATTTTAAAATAACATTTCAAAAGGGTTTTTATTTTAAAAAAAAATAAAAAAAGTAACATAATCACTGTTTCTTTACTTGATCATGAGACACCCAAAATTCTGGGCTGTGGGATATAGGGTAACGATGCAAAAATGTCACAATGTGCATCGTAGGGATTCTTTTTTTATTATGCAACTGCATTTTTTTTTTACACCAGATCATGCACATGCTCCCACATGCATCTCATTCAAATTTCGTTCAATTGCTGGGCACTGAAGATTCTTTTTGTTTAGAATTACATTTTGGTTTTTTTTCACAAATAAAAAAAGGAATGTCTTCACGTGATTATTTAATACATGGTGGAGCTAAAATAAAGCATTGAACTATTTTAAACCTCTGTTTCTAATATTGTATTACTAGAAACATTAATATAATATCATTTTATTTGCAAGGGAATAGATGTATTTTTGTTTCTTTATTTGAAAAACCTGTTCAATAATATTCTGAATTGTTTTGCATGGTCTACACTTAAGAAAGAAAGATTATTAGAATATTAAACTGTGCATCATAAGCAGAATGTGTTGCTAGACCCCTAATGTTCTGTGCCTGAAATCACCCAATCACTACTTAATACTGGGGTTTCCCTTACGTGATTAAGTATATTGATTTATATGCATAAATAAAATAAAAAAATAATGTCAAAAAATCAGCATCCTAAATAGACACACAGTGGTGCAAACTTCCAACCACAAGTTGGTGGCAACAGTCACCCAGAATCACCCAGAAATGGAAGAAGAAATAGAGTGAGACCATTAGCATGTACAATATCTAATATGTATAATATTTAATAATAATAATAATATGCATATGTATATCAAACTATGGGTGCTATTTCAGACACACCCTCAGTCATGCCACTACTGTCCCAGTGATAATAATGATTTATTATCAATGATTTGAATGATTTTATGCATTGTATTACATTCCTTCATGCACAATCAGGCGTTTAATCATTAATTACATACAAGTTTAAATAGCAAAAAATATATAAATAAAAAAATAAAAAAACAATAATTAGGAGGTCGATTCCTACAAACAAATCAAAGTTCAAACCAACTTCTGGAACCAATAAAACTCGAATTCTAAGGTTCCACTTTACAACCATAGTAGTCTATAAAAAAAAGAACTATAGATGTATTGATACTACTTTATACGGATTTGCTCATTACTGTGTGACAGCCGATTCCACTGAGTCCAGAAAGGCCTTTTCATGTTTGTGTTTGTGATCATTAAACTATGGAATTGAATAGGATGGAGCGATGTAATGCAGGGCTTATAATAGGGAAGTACTGACTTGTTAAAGGGCTAATTTATATCACACTTATACAGACTGGGTGCGGCTACATGAGACATGAGACCATCTTCTCTGACCAAATGTAGATCGGATTTTTGAGCTTCTTTTTCTCCTCTATAGCCTTCAGGTTCTTATGCTTTAAATATACACGTTTTGTAGCAGTCTTTGAGTTCATAATCAAGGCTTTTGCTGATTATATGCATCAACGTTATATTCTGGATAACATTGAACATTTGTTCATTTATTTGTACTGTACAAAAGAGTTGCTTCTTCCAACGCAAACCACTGATGAACTAAATGGACCTTGAGTGTCACACAATGGAAAGTACACAGGGCATATAAAATGTTTATATTGGCCTTTGTGTTTTCGAAAGGATACTCGCCAAGAACATATTTCCAAACCACACAGTATGACAAACAATTGCCAAAGGTCATGCACAGTGTATTTCACGTACCGTTCTTTTCAACTAAACCAAGCTCTGCAGTGAGTCTGAAGAACCGAGCAGAGATTTAGCAGTATAGAAACTGATTTATTATAGATTATTTAATTCATAAAGAAAACTATCATTCCTATTACTATCAATCGTTTTGACATTGCGCGGCACAAGTTGCCAAGTTGCCGCTGTTGGGAGCATCTCAGAAAGTTTGAAAATGACAACAATTATATGACTGTTTCTATGGTAACGGTGGTCTCTGTTATATTTACAAATGACAAAATGGATTGACCCTGCCCGCTAGGTTCCCTAAAGATTCGGTACTATACAAAAGTCTAGACTAGATGTACAATTGTTTAAGCAAAGGTACAGTATAATGACCATATGATTGTCTCTTAGTCTATTTATTAGTATACAAGTAGAAAACACCTGTATTTTACTGAGCCATTAAATGCTCGTTGCCTGGCATTACTGTTAAAAAGCAACTGTCCAGATTTCAAAAACCTGACATTTTTTACTTACAATTTTAATTTTTTCATGAATTTTATGTGGGTGATAAAATCCTTATCAAAATTCTAAAACATCTTCCATCTTATATGCTTTCTGCTAAGATGATCCCTGTGGATACTTGATGCCTGAGGACATGGGATGTAATAGGAATCCATTTATTTAGAGATTCCAAGACAAAAAAGCAATTAAGGACTTAAAGAAGCACGTCTCTTTCAGTCCCATGTCACTATGCCTGTGCAAAAAAAATCTAACCTTCAGATTTCTGCTTCGAAAGGCGATGTTTCAAATGCACTTAATTACACTCATCTTCCATTTATTCACTTTCTTATCACCTTGATCCTGGACAGGGCCACAGGAGAGCCGGAGCCTAGGAACAGAACTAGACAGGGTGCCAATCAATCCACTCACATACTCAAACACACAATAAGGATACTTTAGAGACACAAATCAACTTAACACACGTCTTTTGAGCTGTGCTAGGAAACCAGAGTGCTCAGAGTAAACCCAGGAGGACATGGAGATTCCATACAGAAAGGACCCAGACCACTCTCACTAAGCGGTGACAGTGCTAAGCACCGTACTGTCCAATTAATTACGTGTTAACCTGAAAAAAATGCACATACTGATATTATGTTTGTGTAACAACCAATCCAGCAAACTGTAGTAAGTCCAGTGATATTTACATTTAGTTGTATAGTAGACATACTTATCCAGCAGCTTACAACTGTTACAATCAAATAATGCACCTTTTGATGTTAAGGACCTTACTCAGGGATCCAGCAGTAGCATACTGACAGTGCAATGTTCACTAACAACAATATGAATAATATTCATTATTCTATACTGATACACACTCACTCAGCACAAAATAATATGATTCATCAGATAAAGCTTTTGGATTAACAACATAGTGACAGGTACCAATTTTGTTAATTAATATAGTTAATAAATATGCTTCAAACAAGATATGATCTGATCTTATGGCCCATAGCACAAAAAAACCATTGGATAGTTTTGCTCAATTTGTGTCAGACTGCCAGCAATTCCCTCATCCACCCTCAGAGGGCAGCATATGTGTGACTTTTAATATGAGAGAGAGATGTGAAATGCATTAACCAGAAGACATGGTTTGGGCATGTGGTGTTAACAAGCAGCACCTAGACTGTTTATTATAGTGTATATATTTCTACAAAATATGATAAAAAAAAACTAATTGATACACGCAATGAAAATGCACATATTTAGTTAAAAAAAGAAAAAGAAAAATGCAATATTACATATCTATGAGTGGCAAAAATATGTGAACCTATGGATTTAGGAGTTCATTTCAAGTGTAAATTAGAATCAGTGGATTTCAATCAATGGAATAACAATAAGGTGTGAGTGGACACACTCCTATATTTCACAAATAGGTATCTATCTGATCTTCACAGCACAATTGTGGAAGTAAATTATGGCATAATCAAAGGACATTTCTGAATACCCATTTCTGAAACGAGTTATTGATTTTTATCAGGCTGAAAAAGGTTACAAAACCATCTCTAAAGGGTTTGAACTCCAACAATCCGCTGCCAGACAGTGTGCACAAATGGAGGGAATTTAAGGCCATTGTTACCCTCCCCACAACCAGAAAAGATAAAAATCCCCAGGGTAAGTTCTTGCTGTATCTGAGCCTACCATCAACATCAATAATGGAACAATGAATTCTGAATTAGACAAATAAAATATTTCAAAATGTCAGGACACCTGTGTGTGAACCGAACTTCAAAAGAAAATAGGTCAAGCAGCAACACAATTAACTTAAGTCATTATTCTAATAAACGGTTAAAGAAGAATAAAGTTAATGTTCTGCAAATGGCCATGTCAAAGTTTAACACAAATGACATGGAAGCACGTAGTGTGTGTGTGCCCTACGATAGCTTGGCGCCCTGTCTAGGGTTGTTCCTGCCCTTGCACTCAGAGTTGCCAGGCGGGCATCGACCTTGTGTGGATTAAACGGAAAATAATGGAGGAATGAACGGGACATTTTCCTCAATACAAAATATGACTAATATGACTCTTTTCTTGTTTGCTTAACTGTCTTCCCTCCGTCTTCATTTTCAGTAGTTTTTTGGAAAGTCAGGTGATTCATTTAGTTCATATCTTTGCAGAAAATGCAAAGGGTTCGTAAACCATCAAGCATCATTGTAGAGTTAACAGGTGGCAGCTGGCTGATGCTTTATTTAAACAGGTCAGAAGCCAGCGAGCGCACACTATTGTTATATATGCAATGCAGCTCGTAAACGGTACAGTCTGAAAGCTTGAGTGTCTATGAAAAGAAAATATAAAGGCTGCTGAAGAAGAAAGGTTTGAAAAAGAGGGTTACGGGTGATTTCTGAAAGTAAAAGGGAAAAATCCGAGATTATAAAGTGAGGTTTTAAAAGTAAGCGATGAAGATCAAATAAAGAGTTATAGAATTTGCAGCTTGACTGACAATAACGGATAATAGAGAAAGATCTAACAATGAAAGAAGCATTGAAGTCAAACTGTGACGAGAAATATGGCCGGTAGTTAATTCCAATCAAAGAAAAGAGCAGGTCTAAGTTAAACTGGAGAAAGTAAAGTAAATATATTAGTGCTGGACTGAAGAAAGTAAAACAGCAATTCTGTTGATTATTAAAGTACATGATGTACCATCTTCCAAAGGCCACGTCACAAACTGGATTCTTAAACATGACTGCATTGTTCTATTCAGACGGGAGAGTCTCATCATGGATTATTTATACTAGTGTACTGCTTCATATCTAATATAGAGGCTGTTCTTGCCAAATATACTAAAGTATTGAATAAAATACATTGCTCAAAAAATTAGGGGATATTTCATTCATTTTTGTGAGCAGCATATAATTATGCCTGTGACTTCTATTGATTTCCTAACATTTTTCCTTGGTGATTCAATTCTAAAAGCACAATGCAACCTTTCATTATTACACTCCTTAGCTTTTTTCTCAAGTGATTTCTTTGCACAACTCTGCCCAGTGCATATCAATAACACTGTCAGATCATTATCTTTCTATACACATCTATCAATCCTTGTCTACTCGTTAAAGCATCTAGCAAAAATCATTTATCAAATGCTCCCCCCAAAAAAACATTTATTTAATACAGTATTTCCGTTTCTCAATACACATTTCATTGTTCCCATTATTTCACAAGAATCAATTATGCCTTTTATTAGTAGTACAATAGAGGTATGCACCGTTTAACGCCCATCCATTTGCAAAGGACTTTGCCAAAATGATAATAAAAATGATAGTGGGAAATAAAAACTTGTAAACGTTGGACGTTGTGGCCATAAATGGCTGGTCACCTCAACAACCAGTCCATGTTGCAGATCCACGAGCAGAGGCAGGAGTTTAGACTTTAAGTTATTATTTACTCGAAAATCTTACCAATCGTGTGATTGCTTGATCAGTTTTAGCTCAGTTGATGTGTTTGAAGACCCTTTTGTGTGTAAGTTGCTCGTGTTTGTGTGTATGACTTCCCACTACTTATTTGTAACAAGCTGTAAATGTTCATAAGTGTGTTCATAAGTGTGTCCTGCTGTAGGTAGTACCCCTTTGTTTTTCTCCACTGCATGTATATTCTCTAACCTATAACAATATAAACCGGCTCACTGTCGCTATTTAAGTCATCTGTCTGATCTTCCGTGTTGTTTGTAACACATTTTTGGTTTTCACCAAACACATATAGGTGCATCAAACTATGCTATTTGTTTTCCCCTAGACAGGGTTGTAACAGTGAAGTACAGTATTTATTTAATTATTGCGTATTAATTATTGTGTAAAAGAATGTACGAATGTTGACTGTTTATATTCAATATGGCTTACTAATTAATTCAGGCTTTGCTTTAAAATCAAGCAAATCTTGCGTTATCCAAATCATTGTTCTGTCAGTTTATATAAAATTTCAGGTCTTTCTGTTATTTTTGTGCATCATCTATATCTAACTATTGCTTTTGTGCAATCATCCAGATCTACAATTGGCATGGAATATAAATACCATATTATTTCCCATTTCTAGTTTAACCAACAGAATAAATACACTTAATTATACACTATACAGAAAAAAACATCAACTCACTGACTACAAGCTTCTTCAGTAGAGAGATGAGAGAGCCACTGGGGAAAAATCCTGGTTTCAATATAGAACCACTTTATGTTATCAGCATTACTGTGCATCAAGGCTGGTAAATCAAAAAAGATAAATGATAATAAATGAATGTGCAGTACAATGGACAGATCTGCATAAATACTAAGTGCACCAGGTCAAACAGACTAGGGCTGCAATCGATTAATTGGTCAATTATTAATTTTTTTCCGATTAATCAATGAATCGGATATTTCAAACAATATTTTTCATGTCTTTAATCGGGCATAGAGCATTGAATTACAGAAAATAAGTGCTTACAATAATTAAACAATAATAGATTAAATTAAATAAGACTTAAAACTGCTGTTTTCTGGAATGAGAAAGACAGTATAGCATGAGTATAGATGGATCAATTTAAATAGGTCAATGTCAACGTTTTATTTACAGCATTAGGTTAAAGCAAGCAAGTAAGTAGCAAAAGTGCAAAAGCTAAGAGATACGCACACACTGGCACAATATGTAACAGTGTGTAAGTACCTAACTACACAAATTAGAGTAGCTCGAATGTTACCTTAATCCCTGTGTAAATGCAATTCATCCTGCCTATACAGTGCAGTGTCTTCACTCATACTCTGTGTGAAAATGAAAGCTTATTCATTAATTACCACAACTGTGTACAAGGGACTGTGGTGGCCTAGCGGTGAAGGTACTGGACTCTGGACCTGATGGTCCAGTTTTGAAATCCCACGTCTGCCATACTACCACAGTTGGGCCTTTAAGCAAGCCCCTTGGCTCACGATTGCTTGAGTTGAAAGACTGTATGAATTGTAAGTCGCTCTGGATAAGGGCATCTGCTAGATGCCTTAAATGTAAATATTTATTTATAAAGCACGTAAACACTGCTTAAGCTAATTAAACCTAAATTAAAAGTAACACATGTACTCTATCACTGCCATTGTCCAGTTAACAAGCAAAAAACAACATGAACCGTGTTAAGCTATGCCAGTTCGCATGGTAATCCTCATCAGTTACTCTAACATGTTTCCGTTTCACGTACTGTATTATCACTGTATTATTACTTCAAGTAATCGTTCTTGGACACGAGGATGCAGTACAACTCTTTTACTTGGTAACTCAACAGCGTGTACAACATGTAGCCATTAACCGCTCAACACAGTGCTAATGACAGTCTCACATAATCGAGCACAGTGTGTTCACTCGTATTCACCACACTTAATGTGCAACTTATTTAGAAATTTCCGTGTCGCTCTGTTCAAGTCGTTCTGATTTATTTTGTTTCTAGAGTTTATGAAGCGCATAACAGGTGACGTAAGGGGATATGTAAAGACAAGTAAGACATAAATCGTGTGACACAACGAATCGATAATTAAATTCGTTGCTAACACTTTTAATAATGGATTTTTATCGATTTTATCGATTCATTGATGCAGCCCTAGTTGCTGTGCAGCTTTTAAAACCGTGAGGATAACAAATAAGAAGCAGTTTGACCAGTGGTTGGGTGTAGAACATGTAGATAATCAACCAACCTGTGAGAGAAGATGCAACTTAGATAAGAGTCAAAGCAATGTTAAGATGTGCACACAGTATATAGCGACTGTAGAAAGCAGACATGAAATGACAGGAAAAGCAGTAAAGCCCTTCCCCAGACATGGTGGAGAAAAAGGACGTATATCACGGCTGATAAAGTTTACACAGTAAACCATATTATCGAGCCAGCAAACCAGTGTCCATGAACAACATTTTCTGGTTTATGGTTTTATCTACATCTGGTACATGAATGCATGGTCTATGTTTTTTGGGTGTAATGATTGCCATGGACTTAAATAAATAACAAATTCCTCCTAAATAAATTTAAGTTTGCCCTACCAATATGTACTTTTTCATCTGTCAAAAAGGGAACATGTTTTAAATGCATCCTTGTTGTGTAAAATGTGTTGTGTAAATGCACATACTCGGTATGGTCTTATGCCACTGCTTCAAGGTCCAACACACTGATTTCAACAAATCAGAAATAAATTGGGTGTAATTTCACCTGCATATTTTCTCCTTGGCAAACCTTTTTCTCTACACCCTTGAGATGCCTGTGGAAAAATCTCAGTAGATAAACAGTTTCTGAAATCCTCAGAACTCAGCAACCATGTCACATTTAAAGTCACCAAGTCACCTTTCTTTCCCGTTCTGATGTTTAGTTTGAACTTCAGTAGGTCATCTTGACCATCTCTACATACCTGAATGCATCCATGCATCCAATGCGTCCTGCCATGTGATTGGCTGGTTAGATCTTTGTGTTTACAAACAGTTGAACAGGTGTAAATAATAAAGTGGCCAGTGATTACATATGCACTATAATAATGCTATTAGCATAATGAACTCAATCTATGGTAAATGCCTCTATGCAGGTGCATCTAAATTGTTTATTTTTTAACATATAAAGCCTTATCATTTACGTTTATGTTCTACCGTTTACAAAGTTGCCAGCTGCAAGATTTCAAAGCGTATGTAGTGCAAATATACTGCTCACTCATAAATTTAAAATAAGTGTAGTTCTCCCAGTGAATGTCAAAGTTATATATTGAAACCATTTATGGTTTTAGAGTACAGCATAATCTCTCCTCCCTCAGGCAGAGCCAATTATGTCTGTGTACCAAGCATGGGTTGCTGCAGTAGTTGGCTACCAAACACACCTTTTGGTTGTTCACAAAAGCATGTTTTCATCCAACCTTTTAACCTGGTTTTATTTAAAGTTCCAGGAGAGTCTAATGAGCTCCAGATTTTTGGTTATTGTAGTTAGAAGAGAAAACACTTCCCTGAAAACACAGTTCTTTGTGGTGGTAGATTTGGAGGCTGGGTAACCTCAAAATATTTAGACAATTAGACATAATAATGAAATATCACCACTTTTAATAATTCCTCTTAATGTGCATTGGGGCCAAATGCACCCACACCCTCTTGCTTATAGGTTCATTAGCAATCTGGTTTCTTCATGCTTCCTAATCAGTGCATTAACAGAGGATTTCACAGTGGTGTTTCAAGACATGTAGCGACTTTTGCCGCATTACCCGATTACTGGAGGTAAAACCACAGATTTGCATAGGGAGCTGTATTTATTATATAAGGCAGTATTGCTGGCCACCAAATGACTTTTAAAGCAATTTCACAGTTACAGAATTTTCACCCAGAAATTTCCAGTGTCAGAAAAAAGTCTGATAGTCATGCCAGAGTTGGGTCGAGCTTGCGTTATCTCGATTGTTTGGTGCAAAATGGTCAGGATAGCCGTCTTACATTGCCTTAAGAAGTCCTTTTCTCAGCTTGAGCATGGTAAAAGCCATGTTTATTGTTATCACAACTCTTGGCTCTAACAATTAGTGACACAAATACCGTTAAAAACCAAGGGAGGTCTCTTCAACACCAAATGGGGAATTCCATGTTTGGATGGTACATGTGAAGATTTTTACAGTTCAGTAGGTGTAGACTTAACGGTCTTAGACCAAATAATGGAAAGACTTCAAAATATACCAAAAAAGAATTCAACCACTGAATGTACAAGTTGCCCTACTTTATCCTCAAAATGATCATGAGAACGGTGAGCAAAAATCCCAGAACTACACGGAGGGACCTGATGAATGGCCTGTAGAGAGCTGGGACCAAAGTAACAAAGGCTACCATCAGTAACGCACTATTCCGAATGGGACTCTGCAGTGTCAGGTGTGCCCCCCTTGCTTAAGTCTTAATGTCCTGGCTCGAGAGCATATATATGATCCAAAAGAGTATTGGGAGATTATCATGTGGTCGGATGAAACCAAAATAGAATGTTTTGGTAAAAGCCCAACATGTCGTGTTTGGAGGAAGAAGAATGCGGAGTTGTGTCCCAACAACACTGTGAAGCATGGGCGTGGAAACCTCATGCTTTGGGGCTGTTTTTCTGCAAAGGGGACAGTACAACTGATCGGTCTCAAGGGAAGAATGAACGGGGCAAAACCTCATTTCATCAGTGTGAGCATTGAAGATGGGAAGATTCTGGCTCTTTCAGCAGTGATCCCAAACATACCACTTAGGCAATGAAGGATTGGCTCCATTATAAAAAGCATTTCAAGGTCCTGGAGTGGCTTAGCCAGTCTCCAGACCTCAACCCCATAGAAAATTTGTGGAGCGAGTTGAAAGTGTGTTGCCCAGGAACAACCCAAACATCACTTCTCTAGCGGAGATCTGCATGGAGGAATGGGCCAAAATACCA
>JAYJMA010109820.1:0-18812 GCA_036873895.1 Parotocinclus cabessadecuia
GAATTGTTAGCCTGCATTAGGGGTCAGTTCAGATAACAGGTGTCTTAAGCTTGATATTTGCCTTAACTCAATCCAAGGTGAACGATTACGTGCGTAATCATGATGAATATTGAAAAGCGCACAACTTTACTGCTTATTGTACATGAATAACAGTAATGAGGTAAAGAACTTAAAGCAGCATCTCCCACTCTTATATTTTGCTTTTCCTGGTTGGGGTTAACACTAACGTTTCTACGTTTCTAAAATTATGTGATGGCGCACGAAGACCATTCGAGAACACCTTGGATCGCTTCAATCTGGTGGATATTTAAACCAGGCGCATGCAATTTGTAGACGCTCCCTTCGGGTTTCTGACTTGGACTTTCAGACCAAATAAAGATTGCATGCCAAAATGCTTACATTTGCATACATAGATTCGTCAGTCCAGTTAAAAATCATACAACGGATCACACCAAACGTTTACAAGAAACCATGGCCCGTCTGTAACGAGGACGTGCCGGTAGTTTGACATGCTGCGCGGAATCACTAACTTGAATTGCTGCATTTGTGTTTTTAATAACTCTACAACAGCGTAAGTGAATTTCCGCCTCCAGTTCACTGCACCAACAAAGCGGCGAGCAAACGATGGCACATCCAGTTTGTAATCTCCTCACTGTCCAATTTAGAAAATAACCCAGTCTGGAAACGAATGGATTAATAAAACAACACCAGGTTTTCATTAACGTTTTTTTTCCCTGGTTAGTCATTTCTTTAGCATTTAGTCTGAATGTGCCATATCGCTTTACTCATAACCTTCCTGTAAGACTCAGTGTGTAAATGGAACAAATGGACCCATTTGTTGCGCAACACAGAGCGACCATACTCCAGTGAACTCTAAATGTTTGTGTTTGTGGTTAAAGTAAAGGTTTTCAGCTGGCAGAACTTCCAAATCCTTTGTTGCCACTGAGGGGGGGTTGCTATTTGTAGATTGTGGCCCCCAACATACATATTCAGCAAATCTCTTTTTAATTGTGCTGGAACCCTCCTCCTCACTGTGCATGTGGAGAAAACAACACACACTCCCATAGAGGAGCGTCTCCCCCAGCCAGCTCCCTAACAGCTCCATTGTTCTAAAATGGATTTGGACGATGATTTAGACCATGACCATGGTTTCTGTTATCCGATTACTATAAGGGGTCATGACTTTATACAGGCAATGCCTATAAATACACAATATTAAAAGTGAACTGGTTTCACAGACTAACAGAATTTGTGGCATTCTGGCCAGATCTAAGCAGGCTCAGAAAATGACTTGAATTAAACTAAAGTGCAAATCTTGTGATGGATACAATCTTATTGATCAGATCTGATATTCACCCTTGAGCGATCACAGAAAAATGGCATGAGTGCAAATATTGTGTTAATGGAGTAATACAATTTTGAATTAGAAACAATTAAAACGTCTGGATCTGTCTTAGAAACCACAAGAACCATCATACAAGTTTTTTTTATGACTTTTATTACTAAATCTTGAGTGTTTTAACAATCAAAGTCACATTTATTACTTTAGCACTTTTCACCGTAGAGCAGTGTCTCAAAGCAGTTTTACATTTACATCTATTATATAAAAGCAATCCCAAACTGATCAAGCCTAGGGTGACAGAGGCAAGGAAAGCTCCTTATACGTTATAAAGGATAAACCTTGGGAGGACCAGGACTAAAAAAGGGACCAAAACCTCCTTGAGTGGCTTAGTGGTTATATTTAAGAATTATTAACATATGAATACGTTTTAGAGTTTTAAATAAACAGCAACTGAAGTATTAACAAAGAGAATATACTTAAATATATAATAAATATAACAATATGTATTTGCATAATAATATGTATTTGCATTTTATAGAAAATGAAATAAAACGTAATCAGACGTTACTCTGCTCTCTAGTGAACGATCCCTGATGACCCATCGCAATTTTAATTTGCTTTTTTTTTTTTTTTTTTCAACACATGATTGACCTATCCAGATTGTGACTTATTTCATTTTGTTTTCTTTTAAAGGAATCTTCTTCACTGCTAAAGAAATAAAGCAGGGGCAGCTGGCTCGTGCCTGGCTCTGCATCCTTGTTAGCTTTAGCTTGAACCTTTTCTTTTGTCAAATTCAATGAGTTAATGCTGCTTTAAATGTCTTATTAAAATCATGGTTCCGAATGTTTCTGGGGTTGTACCTCCAGAGCTTATTTTCTCCCAGTCTGTGTTGCGTACAACAAACTGGGTCTGTGAAATGACACACATGTACACGCTGTAAAGAGCTTCCAGGCTGATGACATGCCTGCGTCTGAAATCCTTGCTCCCTCATTAGTCTCCCTATCTCCTCATTATTGTGCTGTAAATAGAGAGACTATTTAGAGGATTAAAAAGCACTCAAAACATAACCAAAATCGAACAAGTCTAACAAAACGACGACGAGTGCCTGAGCTGTGTGTAAATCTCCATACACACACAATCCAAATCCTAAATTGTTCTTATTAACAGCACTGTGCTGTTTGTGTGTGACTGTTTTTGTGTAAACATTTCCATCACAGAATCAGTTAAATGACATTGATCAGTGCATCAATCAGTGCATTTCACTTCTTGACAGACACAAGATTAAACAAGTAATATCCCAGAGACTGGAACATTGGAGCTGAAGAAGCCGGAGACTCATTGTCTGAATTCAATGTCGGCTATCAGGAATTAGAAAATAATTAAGGCCGTGCCTTTTCCACTGGGCAAGTACATGACACCCAAAAAAAACGGTCAAAAACACACTCATTACGCATCATTATCCATGATGCTACTAACCAAGTCCCAGATACTCAAAAAATTAGGGTGTAGTTCATTACGAAATATCCCCTACATTCAGGAGCAGCGTGTTTTTCTAACACTGCAAATTCTTGCACAAAAAGCAAAGGGTTCACACGAAGGACATCCAACCCGTTTGCCTTCACTAGTGTTTTATGGTATATACCTGGATCATGGACACTTATACCTGCTGATATTTAGGTTTTCAATCTTTTTCTTGTTTTAAAACGCTACTAATAGCATACGCTATTACTCAGGTCTTTTTAGAGATGCACTGGTTGCTGCGTTCAGTTACCAAGGAAGTCTTAAAAATACATATGACAAATAATTATATTTGTCGCAGACAGAAATCAAGCCAAAAACTATTATTGTATTAGATTTTGCCATTTCACCCACCATTAAAAACTCCCTTAAATGTTTTTCAAATACTAGCATTGAGCACTTCGTTACAAACAAATCAACACAAATCAAGGGTTAATCAGTGCCCTGAAGTGCATATGGACATTATCAGGCATTAAATTACTGTTATCAAGCTCAATTTTTTATATATACCCAATTGTACCTCAGTACTAGTAATTAATTTGTTCTTGAAGACGAGTCCAGTGCCGAAACCCGAACGAGTACAGAGAACATTTTTCCAATAAGCAATAATGTCAATTGAATGAATCCACTGCAGACCCCCAGAATATGCACGAATAATTATTATGTAATATAATATAACGACATAATATGTCTACTACGTACTGTACACGTAAACACTACATACAGGGTGTCTAAAATAAATCCCACTTTATCATTACTAATATGTGCGTTCAGGTTTGTCACATCACCCATGGGTTTGACTCTGAACTGATGCACTGTGGATTAAACCTAAGCTCCTAAAGTGCCGTATAAATCTGAAAACTGCCTCTTATGTCCGTTGATCGGTGAGCAATACATATATTAAAGTGAGACATAGTTTATAGATAGCCTGTACACACACAGAAAATAAAAAAACAATAATCAGATGTAGCAGGCGCTGTTGTTTATCATAAATACATTAAGTGCTACCATTGGCTCATCGTTTTCCTATTTTGTGGGCTGCTGTCTAAACTTCTTAGGTCCCATGTGACACTGAGAACATAAGTGGAAAAAAACGACAAAAACAAAATGTGAGAAAGTTTACAGTTGATTTTAGCAGAGATCTGCACCGAGCTGTGCCCAAACGCTCCGATGTTTCAGCGGGACACGTGGCCCTCGACTCATACAAGCTATTAATAGAGTGCACCGTATTCAGAACACTTTTTCTAAATTGTCGGCTACTGATTCAGAGTTTTGAAGCAACTGAGTGGATTTTTACTTTACTCTAGTAGGTTTCTAAATACATGGGATAGGACACATGGGATCTCATAGATAGGTCCAGTACCCCACTCCACCAGCCCACGCCCACACACTGTCATCTTGTCTGCATGTGATGTCCCTTCCAGCCAGATGGAACCGCAGGGTCTAGTTATTCTGCACCACTACCTTGATTGACTAAGGGAATCTGATCACTTTCTGAACTCGCGCTCATACCATAATGAAACTGAAAAGACAAGGAGATTGAAGTTCCTAAACGCTAAAGCGAGGTTAAAAGTAAAGTATGATACAATAGTATTAGATAAAATGCTGCTTTATTTAATCCCTGATGTGAAATTAGAGAGAATTTAGATGAAAACATGCTTTAGCTTTGTTGTAAAGGGACTACATTATCGTCCTTCTAAGGTTGCCCATAATGGCGACACCTTCAAGTAATTAAGTAATTAATTTTCAACTTTGGTTTCCCTCACACTTTCCGGATGAGATTAAAACGAATTAACAACAGATACATTTTATAAAGTCTAGTAACTAGGTTGCCAAAAGCTCAGGAGCTGAATGCAGGTCAAAAGGGACCCAAATTTGATCATGTGATCTTAAAAAGGCACCGCCTCCCCTCCACCACCTACAGTTTAGTTGTTTTGGGGGGGTTTATTGAACAGTTGAAGGATCTCAACCTGAGCATGACCAGCTTGTGTACCTCTTAAGGTAATCATTGTGTTTTTATCTAATCTGGCATTGTCAGATTATTGACATTATGAGGTGAAGGTGTCAAATTCCACATCTGCAAACTCTAGCTCAACCTGACAGACAGAGATAAATGTTTTACAATGTAATTCAAAAACACAAAAGGTTTCGCAGTAAACATAGTGCATATTGGAATATTGGTTTCCTTCTTGGCAGCAATGACACACGAGTTCACAAACATTTTGGCTGCGAGTACAATACCTTTCCCGCTGATACACAATCACACATGAAATATAAACCTTGTGAATGGGGAAGTTTGCATCTGAGAAGATACAATCAACTTCCCTGAACAATGTGAATTCAGCCAATGGTAAAGTGTGATCAAACACACTGGGATATATATATATATAAAGGGGTGAGAAATAACATATCATTTCATCTGGACTGTCGTTTTAACAATAGTTTAAAACACACTGACGTTGATGGGGCATGGACAGGATCAGATTGTCCAGCAGCTCTTGTGGAATTCTCTGCCACTCTTACTCCAGAAAGACTTCCAGATCAAGAAGTGTTGTTGGGGGGCATTGGATGGTTTGCCAGACGTCTTCCCAGTACAGCTCAAGCACGGTCAAGCAACATTTCTAAAGTACTAAATATCTATGTTAATGTCTGTCAAGATTTCAGTCAACAGCCTATTTCACATGTAATGTCATGCACAGAGACAGTGTGTACCTGTATATCAAACGATCATGTTGAATGTATATATTTTATATTAACTAATTTGGATGTATGTGATGGCCTGCATATTAAAACGTAACCACAAGGACAGCAAAGGGAGCAGAATGACCAGAGTTGTATTGCCAGTGTTCAGTGGGGAAGTTTGTGTGGAGCCCTTCAGGATATGGTGCTAATAATAGATCTAGACTCCAGTTCCCCCTTACTCTAGTAAGAGCCACTTATCAACTCAAAATATAGTGTTATACTCAAAGAAAACTGGCAGAACAAACACAAACACACACACACACACACACACACACACAAAATAGGCTATCACATTAAACCATCAATCCCTTTTAAGGTTACTGTCGCCCCCAGGGTTGTCTTTTTCTGATTTCTTTTGGATGTGTTCTGATTTTTTTCTACATAGTGTTCAAGCCAAACAAAACCTCTAATATTCTCAAGCCACACTCACCACATTTCTCGGGTTCTTTACATTGGACCAGACACGGACCGTTAAGAACTTAATCCTGTCTGATCTCACCATAAGGAGGATGGGTCCCCATTTAAGCCAAGCCTGGTTCCTCTCAAGGTTTATTTCTTGCGTGTCTCAGGGCTAGGCTAGTTAGTGGGAGAACTACGTTTTGGAACGCACTTGACAGCATGTTTTTTTTTAAACAGTGCTTATGTGAAAGGCAAAATTATTGAGGGTACAATTAATCAGATAATTATTCAACTTCACTTGAGCACTACAATCCCATTTAGCAGAACAACGTGCAACATGGCATACTTTGTCTACACCTGGCTTCCTGTCATTAAGACTAGTCTAGATGAAAAATCTGAAACGCCACTGTTGAGTCACCCTGAACGTCTTTTGTATTCTAGGATTAACGCTAATAGTGGTCCGGAAAACCTACTGCTAATGTGTAAAATATTTTCTGTTTTATTTTTCTGTCTCCTGACAGCTACAGTTTTGTTAAATGCATGTTATTACTTGTGATGCATCAAAATAACAATTCTTAAAAATGACATTTTTTCAAAATGAAATATCCCCTAATACTTGTGAGCAGTAGATTTACAAATAAAAGAAGTTTGTGCCGGTCAGATACACCAGCTACACCACTGCTGGAATCAAGTCTCACCAGTGCCATCCAGCCAGCTCGAGCCTCACATGTAGACAAGAAGAGAAAAGAGGGCAGTATCATGCCCAGCACTGAAGATAGGACTCCTACCCAGTCCTGTCCAGGGAATTCTTTCAGGGCCTGTACCTTGCACCGCCTTTCATTTACATTCTGCTTATCCTGGTCAGAAACAAGTAACTATGGTGGATAACCACTGACAGTGTGATCCAAAACCAAAAACAGACCAGGCTAGAGAAATGCCACTGCAAGAATCCAGGTTAATTACATGTTACCCTTTGTTTTAAGCTGCAAATGAGAAAATTAATGCCCTATAAAGAAGCATCTGGGTAACCGGCATCATTTTAGATGTGGTCAAGTCAAGTGAGAGTCGCCTCTACCTCTAAGACTCTCCAGATTTGTTAACTGTGCTAAATGCTAATTAAATAACTGAGGATCACTATTAGATTAGATAATATATCTTTAGAAAAACAAAGAAACAGAAGAGCTGGTCACCCTGTGCTGGTATGTAACCTGCCGCGCTTAATAACTTTTTTTTTTTTTTAAATACATTTACATACATGTCATTTAGCAGACAGTCCTCATGTCAATTTATAGAACAGTGATGCTTTGTGGTGCCAACACATTCACTTGTTTTTAAATCTACAGCAGGAAAATGACTAATCTTTATATTGAAGTCATATTATTATTATCATATCATTTAACTTGCAGTACTAAGCTTCAGAGTTGAACATTTACAGCGCTCAGCAGTCACCCTTGTCCAGAGCGACTCTACCTGAGCTCAGCGGCTGAAGGTAAACAAATTTGCTCAGAAGCACAACAGAGGCAGCTTGGCAGAATTTAAATTCTCAACTTTTTTTCTGATTTCTGAGTACATCCTTAATCATTGAGCCAATGCTCATAGCAACAGTGGTAACTGTTTACCAGCGAGAGTTGCAGCCGTTTCATTTTTGGTTCACTTTACCAGATAGGTACCAGATAATGAATGTGAAATGCTGATCTGTATCGGACTGGATTGGAATAAGAACTAGAATTCGAATAAATTACACCCCTGCCATTATATACTGTGAGCAAGTGTTAGTATCCAAGATCAGTACACATCTAACCCTGTTTTCACCCGAGGCTTGTTTTAAACACACGCGTTCAAAACGTCATTTTTTCAAATAGTACTACATTTCCATTGAAGACACCAAGAACATATCTGAGCTGCTTTACATTTTACGTGGGCTATTGTGAGTAACTGTGGGTTAAGGATCTTGCTCAAGGACCCAACTGTGGCAGAGGTGGGATTTGAACCCTGGACATTCTAGCCTTTGGTCCAGTACCTTAACCGCTAGTTCACCACATTCCCAGCTCTAATCAGTAGGATTGAAATTCAATTGCTATATCTTTTTTAGTCTAGAATTAACGGTAATAGTGGTCCTGGAAACCTACTGTTAATATGTAAAATATCTTCTGTTTTATTTTGCGTCTCCTGACAGCTACAGTTTTGATAAATGTTATTACTGATGATGCATCAAAATAAAAAATTTTAAGTGCTCCGGCTTAGCCCACAGATGCCCACTGCTTTTCTTAACCGATATACGACAGACTTTTAGGGCAAGAGTAAACCAGCATGGAGCACGGAACTAGTCTCACCGTGTCCACGTACCCCTTTTGCCAGCTCCTGTACCAGCCAGAAAGACCAGTGTGCAACTGGCAGAGAGGATTCCTTGTCCAATTTACACTTCAGAGATCAAGAAGATGCTCTTATGAGCTGGTTTACATTTTACGTGACCTACTGTAAGTAACTGTGGGTTAAGGGTCTTGCTCAAGGACCCAACAGTGGCAGAGGTGGGATTTGAACCCTGGACATTCTAGCCTGTGGTCCAATACCTTAACCGCTAGTTCACCACATTCCCAGCTCTAGTCAGTAGGACTGAAATTGGATTGCTATATCTCATGGAAAACGTAAAACCAGCTCATACTTGCAGATGCTCAATTGTAATCTGCTAAATGCTGTAAATCTAAATGAAATCTGACCTAACAGCAATTCAGTACAAGCACCCTTATAGGTCTACAGCCCTAGTCCAGAGCTTATATTATTGTAGGTTCAATGGACCCAGCTTGGCAGCCCTGGGATTTGAACACACAACCCCTTAATTGTTAGTTCAGACCCTTAAGTACTGAGACAGACTTCCAGATTAAACGATACAAGTTTCAGTTCCCTATCAAATAGTATAACATGTATAGTTAACCCAGGAATTAATAAGTGTTTTGTTTGTTGTTGTGTAGCCATTTTTAAAATCTAAAACATACATAAATTGACTTTATGGGACTGTGAGAGCATGTAGCTGACTATAATAAGAAAATGTGTTTTAATTCACTATAAAATAGCTTTTGTGCAAACAACTAACAGGCACATTATGCCTTGATGGCATTTTGCCTGCGAGTGTATTCAGGGCTTTTTCACATTACCTCACCTATAAAGAATCAGAACAGCTCATGGGTGGGACAGCAGACCAATATGCTGTCAGATGCCCCCAAAAGTACGCATTTTACTAAACAAAACCACAACTGCTACACTTAAACAGTTTATTTTATAAGTCAACGTGAACAAAGCGGATAGAATAACGCCTCAATGTGAAAATGCGGTACCGTAACACAAAGCTTTTTTTGTATTTAAACAGTCTGTTCATTAAATGCACATGATGTTCTTTTTAAGAAACAATTTTCAGGATCCTGACAAATTCACTTTGGTCTCAGCAGAAGGATTAAATCCGTGTACTGAAGCAACAGTTGGTTTCTGCTTCATGGGGTTGAATCCCATTAAAACTCCATTTGGACACGGAGTGCACTACACAGTGTACAGGGCGCAACTACGACATGCCCTACGTAGCACACCTAAATAGGAACTACGGAACGATTCAGGATTTGGAACTTATTTCCTACAGGCCTGGTAAGATCCTCTGGGAAAACAGCAACTACTGTACGTAAACCTGATACAATATAAACCCCGGATTAGCGGTGTTATAAATAAAAACACAAACATATGCCAGTCATGTCTGTTAGAAAAAAAATAAAACCGTTCTTATCCTGACAGATTTAAGTTTTCTTACCTGCAGGGACTCGGCCGCCATTTTGCCCTCTCAAACTTTGAATCAAACAAGAGGAGGCGAAACGTTCCAGAAAGTCCCCAAATCCAGCACTTCTGATCGATTCGGTTTATTTTCCGATCTGACGAATGAAATAAAGTCGTGGATTATCCATGGCTCTGTTTGAGCTTCCCAGTCTCCACATCGGCCGCTGATCAAACTTCTGCTGTCCACATTCCTCCAGTATGGTATGCACATAAAGTGTTATTTATACAAACATTAAATCTGCCCGATATGTAAAAAGTTAGGATAAAAACAGATTTAGGAAAACACAGTCAAGTTTAGTTGGAGCACTTTCCATTTGATCCAGCCCTAATCGGCCACTTTCGGTCATGTGATCAGAAACTCCATACACAGAGGGAGGCACAAACTGTAGTCCTACTATCTACTCCTGTAGTTAATGCGCGCGTGCGTGCGTGCGTGTGTGTGCAGACCTGTCGCATATATATCAATATACTTACAACACATGACACTGGAATCATTCTTTTCCAATCTTTACTTCTTTTAATTATATGCTATATACAGAACACTGTCCTGCACTGTACAGAACACTAAACTTGTGGAGAAATGCTTTGACCAGGGGTTTAGACATAGTAACAGTGCAACAACGGTATGGCCTTGACATGGGTGGAGAGTAGCAAGACAAGTACAGGTTGTGTGGAGATGATTAATTTGCATGTACTAGGTCAGCTCGGTCACTTCATGTTGTCTGGTGAAAAATGGGTGGATCATTGAGTGGTACATTTGAGAACAGACATGGTCTGCATTGATTATCATTGCCCTAGTCCTGGATTTGAAACCTGAAAGTTGGAAGGTCGACAGACGATACAGATCAATCATCACCTCCTATAATCATAGCTAGAATATTGAACCAGCGTATTTGGTAGAGCACTGGTTCCCAATTGGATTACAATCACTGCTCCTTTGTGGTGAGAGGAACCAGTTGAGGTGGTTTCTGCATATTATAAGGATGCCTCCTGCTGGAGGTATAGCAGGGATAGCCAACTGGAAGGAGGCCCCAGGGTAGGCCCTGGACCCACTGCAGGGATTATATCTCCTGGCTGGCCTAGGAGCAGCTGGGGCTCCACCAGGAGGAGCTGAACGAAGTAACGGGGGACAGAGATGCCTTGGGTTTTTTTGCTTGCCTTTCTGCCACCACGACGCTAAAATGGATGCGTTTAGAAGAGGGAGAAGATGAAGATTGAAGATGTGAATTATTACAAGCAAAAAGCACAGTGTCTTATATCCAAACGTAAACTGAGTATACATCATTTAGTGATGTCACCATGTTCAAATTTTTATCATCTTTACTTATCATTACTGTTTTCATTCACTACAGACAACGTTTTGTATGAGTGTATAAGTGAGAGGATATTTAATACAATTGAAATGAATCAATTAATTGCTAAATTGATGCAGTTACCGCTGCTGCAGTCAGACTTTGAGTCTCTATTTGCAGTTCTTTAAGCCATTGCTAGCAATCATTATTTTGTTTGTCTCCAACTCTATCTGCGGTTTTGTCTTGCAGACATTCGTCCCACTTCTGAAAACCGCTCTCACCACTACTGTCTCTTCTGCTTAGTAGCTCTGAAGGAAACTGAAGGCCAGAAACTTCCTGTGGTAACAATCAGGCTTCCTGTGTTGAACCATGTGGTGCTTTATCAGACGGGATAATCTGTTGTCACGTTGGTCTAATAGGTTAGACAAATGCGTATAACAGAATTCTATGTATATTAGTCAGTGGTTTGAATGGCATCTGTGTGGCTGCTTGAATGGTAAACAGAAATGAGAACAAAGAGACTGGTGTGCTTGTTTTTGAAAGACTGCTGACGAGTTTCTGCAAGGGCGTGGTCCTGTATTTTATCTAACGTTTTTTTAGTTCTTCCTAGAGGTGTGACTGGCTTGTAGCTCATTTTCTCTGATCTTAAGTCCAAGCTCAGCCCATAAGAAGTCAGTCCAGTTCTATGTATTCTCTGTCATCCACTGTCCAGTGTCCATGATCTTTAAAACTCAGGCTGTGAAGCTTCTTAATCTCTGGCACATCTTATTTCACTTTTCCTCTTTTTTTTCAGAGAACACTGTGATTTGGTGAGAAACATTTAATAACAGCAACTGTGTATCTGGAAGGTGTTTGTTTGTTAAAATGCAGACTCTGGTGCTGTTGAATACCTGGACCTTCAGTTATTCATTTATGCTTCTTTTACTTTTTTCCTCATTTACCATGGCCAGTTGAATTTAAAAAATCTTTCAGAATCAAACCTTTTTTATTGATTTCACACTTTGGAATATGAAGTGGAAGGACCCCTGGTGAGACAAATGCTACTAATCTGACTTGAGGGATTCAGGAGAGGGATTTCCAAAGGAAGAGGGATTTTCTTCTCTCCTTGGAGAGGCCAACACAGATAGACAGGCGACAAGGACCTGGAGCAGAACACTGACTCAAGGAATGCTACTATGGAACTGCCTGGTGACAAAATGGCCCCACACCCTCCGGCTGCCCTGAGGTGGGCCTCACTATGCTGTTCAAAAAACAACAGACAAACCTAAATGCAGAAAACTTACCAGGAATAGTACAGGTTAGATTTAATTTCACTATTTTTTAAAGCAGTATAGTTGTTATAAACTAATAATGAATAACTAATAAGTATTTGAACTTTATTTGAATGTGAATTAAATGACATAAACCCTGGAATTAAACGAGACATTACATATTTTATTTTTTAATATCATAATCTCTCTTCATTTTTGTATTTCTTCAAAACAACAATCTAGATGGTATAAAAATACATTATCTCTGTTCATATTTATTATGTTTATTTAAACAATTACTATTGGCTTTTTAATTAGATTGACTTTGTTTAAAGTCATACATATATTATTTAGGCTGCCCAGCCAGTTGTGTCCCTTTTTAAGTCTTGATTTCTTGTTTGTAACATTTAGGGAGTTTTTCCTTGTCGCTGCTGCCCTAGGCTTGCTCAGTTTTAGGCTTTGGACCTAGGTACTAGAAGATAATAATGTGTGTGTGTGTGTGTGTGTGTGTGTAAAACAAATGCTTTTTCTTGTAACATGTTTTAAAGTATAAAAACACTCCTGACCAAAGCAGCTGTACTACTCATGTCATAATCAGCTGAATGACACCATTGCGTCATAAAGCCCACATTGACTCTCTGCTGTTCAGAATTTGGTGTGATGTGAAGATTACACGCGTTTTTCTGAGAGTTTAGTTGGCGTGACGGTGCTTACATGAGTGTGTGCATGACCCAGCATGCTGGAAGTGAGTGAAACTGTGAGCTACCTGTTCCACCTGAGTGGTGGGAAACACCCGACCTGTCATGTGTCACCACTCCTAGGACACACACACACACACACACGCACACACACACACACACACACACACACACACACACACACACAGGTTTGTCTCAATATCAGTGTCAGTGCTTTCCATAGACTCAATTATAAGTTTCATTGGTAACTATCTAATACTCACCCAACAACAACCACAGACGTAACCTCAGTAACCAAAAGGAACATAATGATATGGTGTATATATATATATATGTGTGTGTGTGTGTGTGTGTGAAATGAAATACATCATAATTTTTGGAATATACAGTATGACTAGTTTTGTTGCTACATGCCAAAAGCAACCTTACATAAACCAAATAAACAAACAAGCAACCTTGCCTGAGGGCTTGACATTTCCTCTAACCCCTGCATGTAACCACAGCTGACGATTGTGCAAACATTCCATATACATCATATTTTTGTTACTAATTAAACTTCATTTACAACCTACATTAGCTTCATTTACCTAAATCAAATATTATTTGTCCTTTGTAACAGTCTCAATTTAAGTTTAAATGAAAAAGCGAGATAAAAAAGAAGGAAAGAACCCTTGACCTTCACAGTGATATACAAATGTGAACCTAATCAACCATCTCATCTCCTCTTCTATTCTGCTTATCTATTTCAGCCTTGCGTACCTCCACTACAGCAGTGTCACTGTAATGCTGAGAATGAGCCGCATGAGCTGTGCACACCCTGATCGTTAAAGGGGAATAATAAAGTATTAAAGAGAAACAGATGAACTACGGTCTGGAATTGCAGAACAAAAAGTGTTTCAATATAAAAGGTTGGGCTGATAAAGTGGACAATGAGTGCAAATGCAATTGTCAAACATACTCATGATGGTGCAGTTCAGACCGAGAAAAACAAAAGCAACTTGAAATGAGGAAGGAGACTGAAGTATCCTGAGAAAGCCGACACAGACAAGGGGAGAACATCCAACTCCGCACAGATGGAGTCTGGAGTCAGGGATCACCGGAGCTTTGAGGTGACAGCGCTAGCCACTTGTGTCACCGTGCAAAGGTCTGGTTTGCTCATTGCTATAAAGAGTGTGTAGTATCATCATGCCCAGATAAAAACACGTGTCTTCATAAGATTTTCACAAGTTTAACCCCTGATGCTCTTCCTGAGGCAACCATACCCAATTATCCAGGATTACATTTTCATTTTAGTAATTTATAGAATTTGAATCGTGGTCCATAGTTCAGTATCTTACCAAAGAGGTCAAACAGCCCAAGGACATTGTCCTTATGGCATGAGAGTAGCACTGGCAGTGCACCCTTAATTACTGTTGTTTTTTAACTATAACCCATCACATGAAAGCCCCAACTATTTATTTATATATATCATTTATCTTTATGTACTCTTCATTGGGCGGCTCGGTGGGTAGCGCCGCTGCCTCAGAGAAGGAAGGTCCAGGGTTCATTCCCAGAGTAGAGCGGTCCATGTCCTTTCTGTGTGGAGTCTGCATGTAGTTCCTGTGTCTGCATGGGTTTACTCCAGGTTCTCCTGTTTCCTCTCACAATCCAAAGACATGCGTGTTAGCTTAATTGATTACTCTAAATTGGCATTGACCTGTGTGTGTGTGTGTGTGTGTGTGTGTATATATATAAGTAATAAGTAATATGTAAGTTGGCCACTTATGCTGATAGCGACGTTAAAGAAGCCAAATAAACAAACAAAACAAATCTCCATCAAATCCTTACATGTCTACCTATGTTATAAAATAAAATAAAAGAATTTATGCTATGTACTTGCTTTTTTCTATATCTATATACCCTTTTCAAATGTTACGAAATTATTCGGCACATCCAGTCATAAAAGAAAGAACAAAAACACCGTCCGCCAAGAACAAAGTTAAATCTAAAGCCTGTGTGTGTTATAAGCAATCCGCTTTGAAACTGTTTGTTTTAAATGTGATTGTATTAACTTTGTTAACTTTGGTTTGTTCACAAAATCAACACTACATGTCATTTGACAGTTTTGTCTGATGTTTGACCTTAATGACGCAACAGGTTATACTAAAATGGCACAAGAGGGGGAAGCAGGATTGTTAAATCCCACACCGGCAAACCTACACAATTATAGGATTATCACATTCGGCTGTGAGATTTAAGACAGATTTCACTCACAAGATAGTGCAAGTATTACCAAAGATTAACCACGCCCACTCACAGTAAGTGAATAGCAGGCGAATATTGGATAACCAAAATTAAGCAGGTTGCATGGAGTTTGAAAAAGTATTGAAACTCCGCCCCCAGCATCAGTGACCCCGGGTCAGCATCAGTGACCATTTCTGTGACACCCACAATGTTACATCAGCATAGCTCATATACACTCTTCACAGAAATGAGATATTTCAAAATTAATACCAAGAGGATCTTACAAGAACTGCTGGACAATCTGATCCTGTCCATGCCTCATCACTCGCAGTGTATTGGCTCTCTCTCTGACCACACACCCTACTGAGCAGCAAATGGGCGTCACTCTTGTCTACTTTGACATGCTTTTGTTTACCCCATCAATATGTCACAGATAATTGTGTTTACATATCATTTGAACAACTATCTGAGACTTTTCATTTGATATTCTGGTTTTCTTGTTTAATCAAACCAAATCAAACGCTTCTTTTAAAATTCATATGCATTTTGAAATATCCCCTCATTTTGTGACCAGTGTATTTACATTCAGGTCAGGCCAATTCAGTGTAATTATTTATCTTAATGCATATCTTTGGGGTGGACATGCAGACTCCACCCTAGGACCTTCTTCAGGTAAGGCAGTGGTGCTGCTCATTGAGCCACCTACCACCTCCTTAAATATGGAAAAACATACACACACAAACAACAGTATTTATGTTGTGAGAGTAAGTCTGAGTATTACCACAGAGTCCCAGAGCATATTGCTACTAATTGTATGGTTATAGAGATATAATAAAGCTATTCTAATATTGATTATGGGCTCTCATTGCTCCCTAAACTGCTAAATTTCTTCATGGCGTAGCACGGCATTCCTAAACAGAACTGACATTCTGTTCCACATTGACACTACTGTATTATAATGTAATTCCTACACATCTTCCATACTGCTAATCATTTCCTGCTCTACCACATCCCAAAGGTGTTTCTCTGGATCCAAATCCAGTAACTGGAAAGAACACTCAATAACATGTTATTCATTATCATTTTTATGAACCAGGAGGAGAATTTTTCTTTCTGTCATGGTGCATAATCATGTTGGAAGTAGCCAAAGTGGGCAAACTGTGATCATTGTGGAATAATAAAACAGGCGATGGCCTTTAATTGATTATTGACTAGTTTTAAGAAGTCTAAAAAAATCACAACATAACAGTCCATCAGCCTGGACCGTTTACAAAAGGCAGGTTGCATCTATGGTTTCATGTTGCTGGTACCAAGTTCTGACTTTTCTGTGTGCCTCAGCAGAACTCCAGATTCATCACACCAGGTTATGTTTTTCCAGTCTTTAATTGTTCGGTCTTGGTAAGCATGTGCCCACTGCAGACTCAGCTTTCTTTCTGTTCTTGGCTTAGAGAAGTGGAAGTGGACATCATCTTCTGCTGATGTAGCTCATCAGGCACACGGTTTTATATACTGTGCATTCTGAAATGCTTTTCTGCTCACCACAGTTGTACAGAGTGGTCATCTGACTTTCGGTTTCTGCCTTTCTGTCAGCTCAAACCAGTCGGGCCATTCTCTGCTGACCTCTCGAATCAAGAAAGCATTTCTTTACACAGAACTGAATTGGGACATAATCAGGACCTGTAAGCTGGTATAACACAGACAGAACCAGGACATTTAAACAGGCAGAACATGGAGAAAATCAGGACCTTTAATCTTAACTTGGTGGACAAGGCAACCAAGGAAAAACTTCACAATTTAGAGATCTAAGCATCTAAGCAAATCTCATCTAAGGCAGGATACAGATCGGTCTGACTCAGTCATAGAGCCCTGATTAATGGAGCTGACAATAGTTATAATATTGCATATTACTTTAAAAATACTACTTCGATATTGGTTCAGGATGTTTCATACTTTTCAGTCCTGGTTATGTGATGGTTTAACTGGTGAACTTGAACACCAGTAAACACACACTGGTTGATCAGCGTATCAGCCCAGGAAAAAATCGTTTGTTAACAATTTTATGCAGAATTTGCCACAAGCTTCGCCAATCGTTTTTGCTAAGGCTTCAGAATTTCACTGACATATTAAACGTTTTTAAATTACGTTAAGAAATATCACATATTTATCCTCTTTCCGTGAACAAACTGTGTAAACACTGTTCATTGAAAAAACAGCAAAGCATAATTCAACAGTGCTTTTTTGCAATCCTGTGTTATAGGAGGAAATCGTTTTAGCAAGCACGGCAGTGAGAGTGTGCTTTAGTTCCCTCTTGTGGCAGAACCTTGGTATTACCACTTGTGGGTCTCCGGGTTCAATTCCAGGGTTCCTCCCACATTTCAAAGACATGCGTATTAGGTTAATTGGTGTCTCCAAAAGTGATCCTTAATGTGTGAACTGTGTGTGTGTGTGCCCTACGATGGATTGGTGCCCCAGCCATCATTAAATATAAATAAAATAAACATTTATACTATTACACAGCTACAGAATTATACAAAATGTATCACAATTTCTTTCCTAACAGCGAAATACACAGTGTCAATGATGTAATTATGTTTAAATATAATAGTAAAGAAAGTAATCCACGAGAACCTGGTTTACTGTCAATACAATTTATTAATTAACATAAAAAGCAATCAGTAATTACAATACAAATAACACAGGAAAATGGAAATACAAATTATTCTCAAAAATGCAGTTTTGACTTTGCTATTTGTTCTTGAAAGATTGTGTGACCGAGAGCAAGACTTTCGCACGATTGTTTAAATACTTATTCGCATACTTATCAGTCAGTCAGGGTACAAATAAGCAAAACAGGTGTATGCTTTTTGTTATTTGTTTCAATCACTAGGTTGACTGTATGTGCAAGGTGGACAGAGCACACACCCCTTATGGTGTAATGCGGCATGTTAAACTGTCTAACACCCTGAACAAAGGTTTATCTGTAAATCTTAGAAATGGTTTAATCATGTTTGGTCTGCCTGACGTGGTTTGCATCCACACGACACAGTATTGCCAAAGGGTTTTAGAGTCATGCAGTGCCTCCTTAGAAAAACACACTTTAGTTCAGCAATGAAATACCACTGAGAAAACCCCTGTAAGCGAAATTAATTTCTTAAATCCGCTGTTCTAGTCAGTGCTGCTGGAGTCTCATCTACGCTTGCAATAACTGTGTTCTATTAATTCATTCTGTGTTCTTTATATCACTTAGTACATATTATGTGTTCTCCCCAAGCTCTTGTTCCAGTACCAGTTCCAGTTCTCACACTAAGATGTTCTTCTGGTTCCAGCTCTGGTTCCACCCAAGCCGTTTTGCCATCATCAGTTCCAGTCCTCATGCCATGCCAACAAATCTTTTGGACACAAGAGTCCACCAAGACTCCTCCAGTCTCCGTTTATTATATAATAACTTCATAATTAAAGTTATTTTATTCATATATATATATATTAATATGTAATTAATTAATTAATTAATATATAATTTTATTAATATGTT
>JAYJMA010109850.1:0-18807 GCA_036873895.1 Parotocinclus cabessadecuia
ATTAAATCAGCGACTATGATGATTCTCTATAGGCACATACACAAACCGAACCTAAACCAAATTAAACATAACCAAAGCAAACAACTTCAACTCATTTATTCCCAAAGCCATTCATGACTGTTCTAAAGCCGTGATTCTATTCTGGGCTCACACACAAGCGAGCATGTCTTCTGATTCTCAAAGTCTCTATTGTGCAAGTGTAATTGGCTCTGCTAGCCAAAGGGTCCACACACGCTGAGAGCACTCTAAATATATAAAGTGCTCCACACAGCTGTTTTTCATGTGATGTGGGACAAAAATAGCGGGTTATAGAGCAGATAAATTCAAGGCATAATAAGGAACGGTTGTGAAAGTCCAACTTCACAACCACAATGTTTAGTTCTTGTTTTAGTTAGATCCAAAGTTAATCCAAATTATTAAGATGAAAGAGAAATACAATGCTCTTGATTAAAATGTTTCTTCACCACGTTTCAATTCATAAATCACGCTGGAGTTTTTATGCTTATTCATTCATACTCTGTTTTCAATTCACAGTTGTAGCAGTTTTTCATATAATTTTACAATGTAGCATGCTAAGCAGTGTTCTGAGCGGCAAATAACACGTATTGCATACAGTGGTGAACATCACCTCATGTTCATAAAGGTTTAAATGCTTTTCTAACTACTTTGTGACTTCATGGCAAGAAATCTAGCATACTGAAATAAATAATGAATGTAATCACATCTTATATATGTAAGAAAATGGCCAGAAACTGGTATTATTAGGTGCCTGTAATCACCAGGAATAGTCACATGCCCATAATATGTCAGGATTTCCTGGCACAAGATGGTTAGTTATATGCCGGTGCTTCAACTACTCAGGATCCACACGATCTGTGCATTGTGTGACGCAGAAAAAGGGTGCCCAACGTTCACGAATATTTAAGCAAGAAAGAACAAAAACTAAAATAATAACACTATTTTTCAGGAAATCAAAGTGAAATTGAAACTGCCGAATGAATCAGGACACATACACGATAAATCAAGTAGTGAACCTTGTGGGACCATGGTCACTATTAGGTGAATATTAAGTTTGTTTTTGACTGTTTTATGGACTTGGAAAAAAAACTGTGTTCATTCATTGTACACTCTCTTAGAAAAATGTATTGCTCCAGCTTGTAGGTGTTACGTTAGTGACAGTAGTTTCCCTGTTTTTACACAGTTTTTGTTAGCTGGATACTTTCGGCTCTTGGTCTGTTTTCAATCCAGCACTGTCACCGAGATGTTAAAAATCACTAGTGTTTGATCCTGTGTCTGATCCTCTAATACCAGCAAAGCACACAAACACACCACCACCAAATCAGTGTTTTGCAGTGCTGATGTTCCACCACCCATACCTGAGTACCTGGTCCGTGGTGGTTCTGACCATTAAGAGAACAAATGGGAGCAAAAGTGAATAGGGGACTAATAAAGTATGTAGAAATAAAGATGAACTGCAGTCTATAATTGCAGAACAACAAAGTACTGCTGAATGGTAAGTGAAATTGCTTAATTGGACAATAAGTGAAGAAACAACAAGGTGTACCTAATACATTTACATTTCCAGCATTTAGCAGACGCCCTTAACCAGAGCTGATACAACTGATACAGTCTTACAATTTAAGCAACAGTGGGTTAAGGGTCTTGCTCAAGGACCCAACTGTGGTAGCTTGCCAGAGGTGGCATCTGAACCCAGGACCTTCTGGTCCAGAGTCCAGTACCTTAGCCACTAGGCTACCACAGTCCACAGTATCACCACAGTAATAAAGTGACTAGTGTGTGTAAGTTCCTATTTGACTGTTGTCTCAAGTCATTGTTTTTCTTATATCTTCAAGCAATCATACATGCAGTATTATATTTATTTTTATTATTAATTACAAGAAATTATAGCCAGAGTGACTTGATTGCTCACAGCCTCTTATACAAAGTGCTTATACAAAGTTTTAAATGTCTCTCATTCCACATCCATTATAAGGCATGCTTCAAACTGTTTTAAAGCTTGTAGCATGTGTGTTATAGCCGCAATCAAAATCACTCTCAAAGGAGAACTCGTCAAGTAAAAAAACAGTACTTTTTGATACAGCACTATGGAAAGTATGTAATATCATCAGGCCATTTTGCACATTACTCTCCTCTGTTCCTTCTATGTTTTATTACAGTCCTTAGGACATAGAAGTCATTGTTGGTATGTTCTTGCGACTTGTAGTAAAACATCACTAATTTCTACCCCTTTACCTATTGCACACGTACTGTAGATTTAAAAGCACAATGAATAACTTGTTAAAACAATGGTCTGTCTAATCGAATGGTGGCCTAAGACTTTTGCACAGTGCTGTATACTGTATTCCCACTAACAAGACAAGATCGGGTGCACACAATGCTGTAATACCACATGCGCACAACGACTCACTTTTATCATGACTATTACACATTAACCCAAAGGATAGTAAAATAACAATGAAACCTATTCACCATCATATTGTGTCCTTTGTTCCACACATCTTATGGATTGTGACTCACCAGAGGCATTTGCAGCAGCCACACCAGCAGAGACAGCAGGTGTTAAGCCTCGGGTGCCCAGGGGCCTGTGGGGGTCCTTCAATACGGGCCTGCTGTTTCCTCATCTCAGCTCCAGTCACACTCAGGGGCTAAACACACAACAGGTACATTCTCAGTTCAAATGAGTCACAAATCAAGGACAGATCACATCAACTTATCTAAGCACTGGTTGAGATCAGGTCTAAGAGAACCACTATTGCCATATTACACTGTTCACAAAACATAGGGGATATTTCAGTACGACATATTTCATTTTGGAGTATCCCCTACTTTTTGTGAGTAGTATATTATGCAGTTTCATTTAAATTATCAGGTGGAATTGTGAAGGAAAGAACACTGTAAACTACTATAAAACAAATCATAATTTACGAGTGTCTCTTAAAACCCTTCTTAAGACACATGGAAGCCTAAGTTTTTAGATGCTTTTTTTTCTTTTAGTAAGAAGTGACTTCTGTCTGGTCACTCTATGCCATAAAGTCTAGATTGGAGTGCTGCAGTCATGGTTACCCCTCTATAAGTTTCTCCAGTCTGCACATAGAATCTTTGGAGCTCAGCAAAGTTACTGTCACCTCTCTTACCAAGGGTTTTAATTTAAGAATTATGGAAGCCACAGTGCTCTTTGCAGCCTTCTACTTTTTGCTCTGATATACATTGTTAGTTGTGAGACCTCATATAGACAGGTGTGTGTCTTTCCTAATCATATCCAATCTCAAAAATGATAACGAGAAATGGGAAGTAACCACAGCTAAATTTCAAGTGTCATAGCAAAGGGTCTGAACACTTAAGTTCATGTGAAATTTGTTTCTCATAGTTGTATTTTAGCACAAGGTCTAAACAGCTCAAACAAGTGAAAAAAGTGAACAGGGCTAATGACTTTCTGAATGCATTGTATGTTGCCACTGACTGCTACAAAAGTTACATCAACTTGCACAACATAAATTGATTGTTTGAATATTGGTTTGCAATGCTTGTTCCCAGGCTGGTGTTAAGGTGGAGTCAGCAACAAATTAAACTCACTCGCAAAATTCCTGATGTCAAACAAGTGTTTATGTAAAACAAGGTGTGACTAAGAGTGTCGGGTGGAAGCCAAGTGCAGGTTTATTGACAGATAGTGTATTCCACAATCAAGCTGGGTCAAATCCCAAAATATCCACAAACACAAGCAGACAATACAGAAAGACGCAAAGCTAGAATTTTGAATCAGTAAGAACGCAGTCAAGGGTTCAAAACTGAAATCCAAATCAGAATCATCATAAGAAGCATTCTGAATTGCACAGCAGGGCAATCCATTTCCATTTCCAGCATTTAGCAGACGCCCTTATCCAGAGCGACTTACAACTCATACAGCCTTACAATCCAAGCGATTGTGGGTTAAGGGTCTTGCTCAAGGACCCAAGTGTGGCAGCTTGGCAGAGGTGTGATTTGAACCATTTGAAGTCCAGTACCTTAACCACTAGGCTACCACAGTCCCCATAGATGGGCTAGAGCCTGTCTTATATACATTATGGTGGCAATCCATGATCAGATGACCTAGACCCCTGCAGATGTGGCAGTGGACGAGGAACGGGGAAATAACTCATCCTAACATCTGCTGTTTGTGACATTGCAAGTTTGTAACTATGACAAGATTGGATGTATAGTGTAACATTAAATAAACAGAGCTCTACTATTAGTGTTGTACTAAAATTGGGATCAGAGTTACCCCTCGTCTGGATAGAACCTGAAACAGAAATGGTTTCAAAACAGCAAATTTCAACACACTTGGTCACGATCTCAGTTTATAGCCGTTTCTCCTGGGGAGGGCTGCACGAACATGATTAGTGTGTTCCTAGAACAACCATGGATTTCACAATGTGACCACGGTTAAAACAAATAAACAAACAATGCATTCTTTCGAACAGATTAACAGAATTTAGCACTGGTAAGAGGAGAGAGGCATTTTTGCACATACATGGACTAACGTCAAGACTAACATGATGGACAAAGAAGTGTACTGCCATGTAGAGGGCATTAAAAGAACTGAGCTAGGAACATCCTCAATGAAAAAAGCATGCAAAAGGAGCACAAAGAGCACAATGAAAGATAAGTTTAGAGGCTAGAAGGAAGAAGAAACTGATCATAGACGAGAAGGGAGTTGAATAAGTGGAGGTGAACAATGCTATGCAAGTTAAATCAATTGCTTATAGGTAAAATATAGTATAATAAGCTGAACAATTTTAGCTCAAAGTGTACCGTGTCACAAGACAGAGGTGCATTTTACACCAACAACATCAAGTTTTAATGTAAAACTGAAACTGTTTATCACATCCTTTCCTATAATGGCAAATGCCCAAAAGCTGCACAAACACATAAAAAAGAACACAAATTTCAGTAAGCAGCATTGTGACAAAATCCATTAGCTAACTAAGATTTTCGTTTTTTTTTATTTGTTGCAAAGAAGCCAAGTCAAAGAAAAATGTACGTTTCTTATTTTTCACGTGCCAAAATATTATGATCACCTGGTTCACCATATAGTCATGGTCTTGGACATTTCTCCAGGCATTTTATTTATCATAATAAAAAGCACTGTATTAATTATTAGGAACAATAGAATGTGTTATGATTCAATAATAAATTGTTTTTGTACACCTATCAGCTCTCATAAGACATGATACTGCAGTTAGCTGACCAGCTGCAATTGGCTTTGGAGAAGCCAACAATGAGCATAGTGCAAACCTGTGGGTTGTGTAAACGACAAACCAGTTTCTTTTCCAGAGCATGAATTTCAAGTATTTCAAGTACATGAAAGCACACATGTCAATCTGAAGAAATATATACCTTTTACACTTCTTTTTATGTAACGTATGCATGTGTTTAGGCAGTTTGAGTCCGTACAAAATTACCAACCTACTCTACACAATATGCCTAAAACACACATTATCCTTTATATGTAACAAAGTAGAATTAAAAATGGTATGACTGTACTGCCTTACCTGTACACGCTACCTTCTAGTTTCTAATCCTCTAAATACAGAGAAAATCTCATATCACTTAAATAGCAGAAAATAAAAACTGTATACTGTAACTGTTGACATCATAAAAAAGCAGACATGTGAAGCATGGCAGTGATAGGCAGCGGAAAACATGCAGATGGATGCAAACCTTGGTGAGGAACCCCTTTGTTCTTGCCTGTTGCACTCATCTACTAATGGAAATATGCAAAAGAGGAATTCAGTGGAGTCAGAGACAACAAGAAACCAGGGCCATTTCGGGTGGAGGTATCCATAGCTGGGTTTACATTAACACATTTAGCAAATTTAAAGTAAATACCTACAAATTTACCAAAGAACATGTAGCTGGATTGGTGTGAAATTAGAAAAAAAAAAAACGACACAGAGGATCTAATGCAATTAAACACAATTGTTGAGTAAATAATGCAAAAAAATGTAGCTTTTACAAATACTCTCTGCCAGCTTCATGAACGCCACATGCACACCACATTTAATAGTAGAACGTGTGTGGGTGCTTGCATGTTTCTTCATAATTAGCATAAGATCACAGTATATCAAAGCTTTCGGACTGAGGAACCACAGAGTAATCATCCAACATGTCCCAGAAAAAGCTAAACAAAATATTCGAATGTGAAATAAATAAATAAAGTGGATTCAAATCGACACTTTCTATTTTCAAGAGTACACTTACTTAGAGTCCTAAAAAGCAGCTTGCCAGCAAATAACATGTATTGTATTAATACAGTTTCTTCGGTTAACAGAACAGTCCAGGTGACCAGGAACTGGTTCAGCATGGAGCTTAAATAAAAAAAAAAAAACGTATTGGCACGCACTTTCTTAAAGATTAAGCCTGACTGTCGTAACAAACAAATTAACAACATTATTAGTGAAACTTCTCTGTCAGGTATTATTACTGGTGGTGACAGTGATCTACAGAAGAACCTAAATCTGATGGTAAATGAAGTCACAGGCATACTTACATTTTTCTAACAAACGTCTGTATGTGCTAACATTTTGGGACTACAGACATTTCCATGAACTGTTTCACAAATTATTTAAGCGCAAATTCACTCTTCTCACATTTCATGAATCAGGCCCAGGGATGCACATATTCTGTTGATATATGGTGACTCAGTGGAAATTCTAGCTGCTCAAAACATTAGTTCCAGTAGTATGAGACCTTTAATATAAATGCTGGATTGGTGCCTTTGGTTAATTTAATACTATTTTTTACTATTCAGTTATTTTGTTGTAAGATAGTCAGATACTTTCATGTTTACCAGGACAGTGAATGCATTTAAATTAAACTAGGATTAAAAGTAACACGTTATGGAAAGCAAGCTGGCTATCATTAAGCCTCTGTATTGAACCATACCATAGTAATTCATTCTTAACTGATTCCATAAATGACCCTACTTAACTACTACCTTTCATTTTTTGTGTTGATGGATTTGCTCATATTTTTTAAGAAATACTAAAAGATTGCAAACTCTTTATAGAACCTGTTATTATTTAGCATACACCTACAGTTCATTCTGATTCTTGGCACGTCTTGGCAAACAGTTGATTGCCTCAGTAAAATCCAAATAAGGTGGTGAACTCTCATGGCATAAACACCATCTGTGACTTGACTGTAACTACTTCTGTTTAAAAAAACAAAACTGTTCATTAGTACTTCTTCCTATCATGTCTTGTTTACTGTTACAATTTGACGGTATATTCTTCTTGGAGATATGTCACAAATGCACAATGTGCATCTTTATCTTTTTTACACACAGACCATCATGCTGGGTTTTGTTTATTAAATTAGCACCATCTGTGTTGGGTTATTCTAGGTTTTCACAATATGAAAATAGGGTGGGCCTAAAATTCAAGTTCAGTGTGTTCCCTCTGTGCATGGATTGCACAACCTCTAAGCAGAAGAGTGTGCACTCCGAGAAGCATACTGTCTCTGATCCAGTCATCAATGTGGAACACAGGCCAACTGGAATCTCCTCTAATGTTCAGTACTAAGAACTGTATGCTCTTGCTCAACTGTACATTTATCATATGAACTGCATGATTTTACATATACATATAAACTATTGTCCTGTTAGCTGATGCTTGTTGGACTCTTGAAGCTGGTCAAACACAAACAAACAGTGGCAACAGCACTTGGTACATCCCAAGCACAAAGTGTGAAATCACTGAAGACTGGAACAGTGCAAAGAAAACTAGGGTCGCCCATGTGTCACAGCAGCAACAGATGACTGCTACTTGACCTTATTGGCAAGAAGGATAATGTGCAGCAATGCAACATGAGTTGCGCGGACAGTTTCTTGCTGCCACTGGACAATGGATATGCACCCAGACCATACGAAATCGGCTCCGTTGCATTGGACTGCATGACTGGCAACCAGTGGTATGAATTCCATTGTCTGATAAACACTGTAGAACCCACAGAAGTTGGGTTGATGAGCATCGTCATTGGAACTGTGATGAGTGGTCAACATGAACACACATACACTGAGTGTGAGTCATCATGTCAATAAAAAACAACTAACTGCATTGCATTTCTCCCTGTGAGCTACTTCTTCTTCATCATTATTCACTAGTGCAACCATTAGTGCCATCATGTGGCATCATACATTATTGCATCCATTGAGTCACACTGGAAAGAGTCCCCACCGGCATAACTAAATTAATATATAATAAATATTTGCATCGATTTGGATCAACATTTGAATCGATAAAGTATCGCAAAAGTAAACAATATGATATACAACATAAGATTTCTATTTGGGTGAAGCTCTGTGGGACTGTGGTGGCCTAGTGGTTAGGGTACTGAACTATGGACCAGAAGGTCCAGACCAACTCTGCCAAGCTAGCACAAAGGGCTCCCTGAGCAAGGCCCTTAACTCACAATTGCTTGGATTGTAAGACTGCATGAATTGTAAGTTGCACGATGTAAGCGTCTGATTGGAAGACTGGTCAGAATCACAGCTTAGTTATAATTCAACTGACATACACTTGCATTGTTAGATAGCAATGAAACAATCTAAAAGACTAGATTCATTAGCTTGCTTGAACAAATCACATTGTGCATGCTGCTGTATGTAAATATTTGCCATGCAATTTTTAGCTTTCACTTGCATTTGACTTATATGCATTTAATTATATAGTTATGTGCTTTGGTTGAATTCATAAAATTACATCATGATTATGCCGTGTTGCATGTCCAAATAAAGTGGAATAAAACTAGATTAGCAAGCTTAATTGTTACTTAACAAAGACAGTCAAATTGGTTTAGACATGGAAAGAATCCAACACAACAAATGTTAAGATGCTGAAAACGAAAATTATGTTTACATTTTTTAATTGGGTCTAATTTTCACGATACAGGGGTACAACAATCAGTATTGCATCATCTCTGAATAACCTATGAAAGCTAGATGATGAAGTCCTAATTAAACTCGAAGCACACAATTCTACATGACCAACATGAATGCCTCTGTGGTGACTTAAATGTGGTTGCCCTCATGCTTGGTCTTCAGGATGTTTCCTATGTGAATGAAAAATAAGGAGGGACTAAATGTTAATGGTCACCACCTACTAAACCATTCCCGTTTTGGGAGTCACTGTTGCTCCTCTAGTGTACATTTTGTTAATTTCATTAACACCAAAGCAGCTAAAGTTGATTAACAACCCCTCTGCTACTAGTTTATGCAAAACCGTAATGAGTAGTACTGTGGTACAGCGGTACTGTACCTTTTGTCTTTTTCTCTTAAAATGTGCCAAGGTGGCATTTAGCTCCAAATTTAGCTTAGACAAAAATGTTGCTGTATCACTAGCAATATTTTTTTATCTCGTACTGATAGAAAACAGCTGACTAGAAAAAAATATTGTTAGTATAAACATTAATTAACATTTCCAGAGTACCCAACTTAAGGTAAGCTCAAGGTAAGGCACTTGAGCTCCAGATCCTGGAAACAGCAGTTCCTGGTGACCACAATTTTGAACTCCAGGCTGGGCTTACAACATAAAGGTAACAAAATAAGCAACATAAAGGTAAGCACTGCTCCTTAGCCTCACTAGTTTTTTCAGTGAATTCCAGGGTAGACACCAGAGCCCCATGCAACCATGACCAAAAAAAAAGCTGAAATGAAATATTTGCCATTTTTTGATAATCAGAAATCCAGTGGTTTAGCATGAAGATCATAGTGCACCCATGGAGACAGGATCTTGAGGATACAGAACACTGAACTCCAAATAAACCTTGCATCACCAGAGGTAAGTTATTAGTGTGGCTCAACATTGGAGAGCCGGTTCACAGTGCGTATATGTTGATGAGTGCCATATACAGGTTGAAATATACAAAACCTTGTGATTTTCTAGAAGCACTTTCTAACAGTAAGTTAATAAAGCAAAGAAAACAGGAAATACTTTTATACTGTGATCATTTTCTAAAGCTATGTATCAATTTTTTTTAACCTAATTTGACTTGGTTACAGAAATCCGTCTTTCTGTTTGATATTTTAAAGATTTTACAATTAAACGCAGCACATAGTTCTTTCAGGATACCTGATTCCAGTTTTTTTTATAGATCAGCTAATGAGCTTTTTTAGGTTCCTCTCCTTTGTTTCATGTGTCCGTTCTGTTATTTCACTGTGCTAGAGGTGCTCCAAACAGACATTATCCACAGTGTTCCACAGTAAAGTGTATATTCAGAAGAAGAAAAAACATTTAAATGGCAATTTTAATTTGAAACTATTTTTAACTAAACCTAGTTTTGAAATAATTCAATTTTAGTCTAAGTATTTCAAATCTATTTATCAAACAGAGGGAGTAGCTACTATGCACAATAAAGCAACATGAAAATACAGTGCATGCAGTGCACTATTAACTGGTATTTTGTATGATGGGTTATAAGTACAACCGCTAATGAAGTGAGTACACTACTATACACATCAGAAAAGAAGCGGTTGCCATGCACTTTTTGTTTAAGTCACTTGCATTAAATTGGATTAATATGAATCCAATCAATATTAAGGTAAAATATTTGAAAGCGATATTAAGCACACTATGAAATGGTAATAACTCGAAACTGAAATGTACGCACTGCCCCGTGTGCATTCACAAATATTTCCACAGTGCAATAAGGTTATTATCCACATTATTAAGGTTTTTAAAAAGTTATATAATATTATAGTATAGCAGTTGTAATGACACGTAACAGCACAGACTCTGGTGCAGAAAGTTTTATTAAACACTGAGGGAAGTATGGCTGGTGTTGCACTCCTTAAGAACCTAGACGATGATGAGCAGCTCTTACCACTCACACGCTGAGGAGCGTTCACACTCTGCCATGCAAGAACCTTGTGTATTTGCATGTTTTATTACAAACATTAAATAAACCAGAACCTCATAAATCTCTCACAGGCCAAAAATATTCACAATAGCATTTCACAGACATTGAGAGTTATAAATTATAGCCTATATAACTTATCAGGCTTATGTTAAAGTAAGATGGTCAAGAAAGCAAAAAAAAAAGGAATGGATTTTATAATATTTCGAACATGGTTACCACAAATAAATAAATAATTAGAATGTTATGCTGATGGACGTGTTACACAAAAAAAGTTCTAATCTAACCGGCTCACCACACCAACTATAAACACGGAAATGTATGATATACTGGACAAACTCAAGTTGATCTTGTAACTAATCTATTTGGCACAATCTAGAGACTATTATGTGTCGACAACGGCGTCCTTGTCCAGTGCTTTAAGTTTAATATTGTCATACCGCCCAACCCTACTCGGTACCCTACAGCAGTGCTTCTCAAACTTTTTAAACCAGGAACAACCCTTTAGAAAACCAAACCCTCCAAAAATCACCTATGAGTCCCTTCATGAGTCACAGATGCACCATACACACTCTTCAACATACACACCCAAACTCTCAAATACAACGTTTGGTTTAGGTTACAAACACTAGCAGTGCTACCTGTGTTTAAATTAGCATAGACTGATGCAAAGGCAGATAATGAATTAACTATGTTCAGCGCAATCATCGGTGTGTTTGACTTACCAGTTCATTGCTCGTGCGACCTTCAGCCATGATATAACAGTGAATTTATTTGAGGCATTCACTATTGTTGTTTGAAAATTCCCTAATTGCATAAATTTCCAATGGTCATTCGGTGTACCACCTTGGGCTCCTTCGTGTACCACCAACAGTCTGATAAAATTCCCGACAGTATTTCATATAGCTTTAAAATATGAAGAATATAAGCACATATTTACTATGAAGTTCAGACAATATCCATATGGCATAATGTGCAGTTTCACAGAACATATCATTAATGTGAAGCAACAAATACCAATGGTATCCTCACCAATTTGACAACAAACCGTACAGATATCAAACTCAACATGCTCAATGAGCTAAAATATTAAAGAACTTGGTTCTCAAAAGGTATCCAAAAAGCATCCCTTTGCCAACCGATTTTCTGTTGAGCTACAGTTTGCCAGATGAATATTTGACATCAATTAATACCAAACTGTAAATAAAATAATATAATTTAATATAATAAAATTCCAAACAGGACCTGAAGGAAAAAGAAGGGTTTCCTACTCGGTCCATTAAGGAAACAGGCATTTTCTGATAACACATTTATCATATTTTGGGGGATATCAAAATAATATCTAATTTGCAGATTAGTGATGAGTTCTTACTGGATCTAGTGCCAGTCATGCAGAGTCCTGTGTCTTCAAAACTACACTCCACATGCACACCAGCAAGCACTGATTTATGTGTATTAAGGCTACTGCTTAGAATATACTGTAAAACAACCGTTCCCAAAGTGGGGGGCATGAAGCCATTGCAGGCGAAGGAAAGGGGTGCAGCAAGGCAAATGAATGATGCATGTTTAAGCACTACTTTTTGTTGGGATTAAAGGTATTATTTCAGAATCAGATATATTCAGATGTGTAACGTTTGTCACTTGTAATAATCATACTGTAAAGGTGACTGTATTTTGTTTTGCTCAATATGAAGTTGCAGTTTTCTATTAATTACAATGTTTAAAATGTATTCCAGTGAAATTTGATACGTGTTTGTTGCCCTAGGCTTGCTGTATTTGGGACTGGCCAAAGATACACTGTTTACAAAAATATTTTGGGATATTTTATTGTTAATTTTGTGAGCAGTGTATTAAAAGATTACATTTGTAAAGGTGCTTTGAGTCAATGCTACATTAAATAAATCTAACTTAACTAGACTTGACTATGTGTGCGTTGGAGATTTAGGAGATTGCACTGGTCATACAGAATTGTGAATGCATAAAGTACTCATATAGAACAGTTGGTTATTTTTTGTTAAAGAGTGTTAAATCATGCCAAAGGTTTGCAGTCTTACCATGCAAATAATTTAGCAGCGCTTCATCCACTGATCAGGCAGAAGCCTCATGCTGATATTGAGGAAGGCTGAGTTAGGACTGGTGCAGCGATTTGATCACACTGGTGGTCGCTCTTTGCTTCTCTTACCATCCCTGGTTGAGGATGCTTTGGGTGAAGGTCGTGGGCAGAGGTATGTTTGCTACACCTGGAATTCACTGGCAAATCCTTTCTTGAATCAAAGGCAAGTTAAACTAGGGAAAAAACATCTAAAAAAAGAACAGATTAGCAAATCATTAGTTTTATCTACAAGCATAACTATCCACGCTTACAATTAACACATCTATTTCAAACACAAATAAAATATCACTAGTTCATGTGAGGTGAGTGATATTGTGCCAGCCAAAGTTGTGCTTAGTCCAATTTGGGGGGAACCTCTAGAGCAGGAACCAACCACATGCAGGACGCACACACTGGAACATTCGACCTAATGCATGCCTTTGGAATGTGGGAGGAAGCTGAGGTACCTGGAGGAAATTCACCAGAACCCATTTAAACTTCATTTTTGGTGCTGGGAGGCAATAGGACTAACCACTTTGTCACTGTGCTTCCAATTACAAATCCTTCTCTTAACACAAGGGAATTAATAATAAAGAAAATAATAAAGAAAGCTGAACTAACAATATGACTTTTCCATCCAAATTCTCTGCTTGCATATATCTAGCTGACATTTTTTTATCACCTGAGGCATTCACTTTTGTTTCGGGTCCAACTTACCACATTGCTATTGCAATTAAAGAATGCGTGTGATCCTGTTTAAAAATGACCAGGCTGCAATTTCAAAGTATAAATTATTTTAATACTGTAACACAGGTAGTCTATGGTCTACAATGGCCCTACTTAGGATATTTCAACTTTACAATGGGAATCCAATAATACAAATACATACACATTCAGCAGAAACCGAACTCTTAATTTAGATTTCAGAATTTCCCCCACCAAGTGATGCACAGTCTGATACTCTCTCTCATGCTGAATGAGAAACTCAGCCGTGTGTGACCTAAGGAGTTACGTGCAAATGCAGTTAGGAAAATCGCTTTGGTTTGTCACTTTCAATTCATTATTCAATACATTACTTGAGATGTTGAATAGCTAATTATATAATAAGCTTTATGTTATTAATTTTGGCCTGCTGTAGTTCAATGTAAGTGTTTTAGGAAAGTTTAAATTATGCTTAAAGTTTAAATTATTATACACAATACGACACTCTCCTGTGCAAGATTTGGAACTCTGCAGTGTGTGATCTAAGGGGTCCCGTGGCAGAAGTGATGAGTGCTGGGAAACACCATGGCTGCTGGTCTGTTCAGTATTAGGCATATGTGAGGTGCATTATGCTAAATTATATACAAAAGAAACTTCTTGAAATTTGATTTGTCGGAGCATATCTCCGTTGTAAATTGTAAATCTTTATATTAACATAAAGAGTCCATTTTATCATCAGAACACTGTGTGTGACTCGTCCTAAGTGAGTGACTTTTTCAATTCATTTTTAAGCATGAAACCAAAAATGACAATGGTTTTCAAATCAAAAAGGAAAAATATCATCATTTCATCATGGTCATCATTTCAATATTAATACGGTTCCCTCACTTCTCTGCAGAGACAAATTTTCTTCAAACAAGTTATCAGTTTAAAAGCATCAAAACAAAAAGCCATATACAAGACAAAAAGCTATATACTGTATATACAGTGAGGACAAAAGTCTGAGACCACTAATGAAAATGCTTTCAAATAAAGTATTTCACTTAACCAAAGTTTTTCATTACAAATCATACAATCAACTTACAACATCTGAGTGGAAAGTTGAATTTGTTCAAACAATATTTATTGCATTCGATATGTTTCCCCTTTTGCTGTAATGGGCCGAGCTGGCACGGACTGCACACGGTTGTGCAAAATCTGATGATCCATATTATCCCAGCATGATTTCACAATATTCCAAATAGCATCTTGTGATGTTACTGAATGCTTGGCTTTCTCTGTCTTCAAGAGCCCCATAAATGCTCAAATGGGTTCAGGTCAGGTGACTGTAGAGGAAAGTCCATGGCAGTCAGCACCCCTTGGCCTTTTGTCTCCAAGTAGTTACTGCAACGCTTTGTGTGTGTTTTGGGTCATTATAAAGCTGCAGTATGACTCCTTCTCCACATGCAAGCCTTTTGACTGCTGCTCCTCACTTTTGATCTGCAGCCTCCTCACACAAATCTAGAACCTAGCAGTACCCTGAACAGGGCAGCAGTCCCTCACAGAGCGTAACACTATTCCTCACATTAAACTGTACATAAAGTTAAAATTGTTAACTGCATAAAACAGATAAACGATTCACAAACTGCCTATGTGGTTTGTAAAAACCATCAAACAAAACATTTTTACATTTACTATATATTCTGACACGACATTCCAAGACCCCAAGATATTAACATCCAGGTGCTATTGTATTTGCTAGTCCAGATTCCATTTTCCTTGACACTTTTAAATCACTAATAGAAATTACTAACAGAATAATCACTTTAGACTTTATTTGGCAACTAAGTAGGCCTAACATGCAGTAGCAGGTGACTGAAAATCAGATATAAGGAAACGTTTGGATGTTAACAGTGGCCACTCAACATAGTAATGCTGTTTTAAAAGCATTATTTAATTTCGTTGTTCTGGCACTGTGCTGTTTCAGCTGCTGTCGTGTACTGGACAAGTTAAAAGAATCGGTTATATGAGCCTGATTGGCTGATTACCAGTTAGGGCTGATCATACTAAAAACCAGTCAATTCCACGTACTGTCTGAGAGATCGTTGCATTTCTAGTTATGTGGTTTTAGTTGTAAAGTAGTCTTAAATATCAACATGAAAAATTATGAAAAATATGATACCATTGTGGATCATAATCTAGCCTATAATAAGCTTGATCAGAATAATAAAAGAGTGTGGCTTTTATGAGTGCTCATTTACATAGTAAAGCTTAGTTGAGAAACGGCAATCACACGAGTGATGGCACCCCTCTTAAGCCTGCTTCAAATTAAAAGTACAACCCCAAATACGAACAAAGCTGGGACAGTATAGAAAAAGCATATTTAAAATATTTTCTTATTTTTTACTTTTGCATTTCATTTTTACCTAATATGAAATATACTACATATATAATAATTAAAAATATTAACATTAAAAAAGTCACAATGTTAAAGAATTTACCACTTTGTAATGTTGCCTTCCTTTTTCTTAAGGCGTGCAAGGGTCGGTGTGGTCCATACATTCTCAACTGGGGACAGGTCAGGACTGCAGGTAGGCCAGTCCAGTACAATCCCCTCCTCTTCGGCAGCTATGCCTTTGTAATGTTTGTAGCTTGTGGTTTTGAGTTGTCTTGTTGAAAAACAAATTACCTTTGCCAAGGGCACTGACATAACCCATACTATGACAGATCCTGGTTTTTGGACTGCTGATCCTAGTCTAGATTGTGCTTTTCATCTTCTGGCTAGAGCACGCGGCATCCATTTCTCCTTAACTGTCTGGAATACTGATTCAGTCTGACCACAATACACATTTCCACTGTGTGATGGTCCATCCCATTTTCAGGGACATCCCTGTTTATTTCAGCAAGACAATGAAAAAGCCACATTGTGCACGTGCTACAACAGTGTGGCTTCGTAGTAAGAGTGTGTGTACTAGACTGGCCTGTCTGCACACATTTCTCCCACTAAAAATGTGTGGCGCATTATGAAGTGCAAAATACGACAACAGAGACCCTGGACTGTTGAGCAACTGAAATTGTATATCACGTAAGAATGGGAAAGAATTCCACCTACAAAAGCTTCAGCAATTAGTGTCCTCAGTTGCCAAAGACTTATTGTGTGTTGTTAAAAGGAAAGGTCATGTAACACAGTGATAAACATGCCCCCGTCCCAACTTTTTTGGAAAGTGTTGCAGACATCAAATTCAAAATGAGTGAATATTGGCAAAAAAAAAAACATTTTATCAAGTTTATCAGTTTGAACATTAAATATATTGTGTTTGTAGTGTATTCAATTGAATACAGGTTAAAAAGGATTTGCAAATCATCATATTCTGTTTTTATTTACGTTTTACACAACATTCCAACTTATATATATATATATATACAGTCGAATGCGGTTAATTGGACCACCAGTTAATGGGACCAGCCACTGGTCTATATATATTTATTGCCTGCAATAATATAAAGGTGTACAACACACTGTGTTTTAAGAGTTATAATACAAATGTGTTCAAGTGATAAAAATCATAATAAACTGGATTGTAAAACAAATTTGTTCAAATATCAGTAGTTAAAATCATATGGCGTTTATTTTGACAACAAATACAACCACACAAAAAACATTCCCACAAATCAAATTTGAATTAAAATCGAAATTAAAAACGTATGTGAACCCTTCTTGTTACTCAGTGTAGAACGCAAGCGACTTTTTATGGTACTTATGTGCATATCATAGGTTTTTGTAAAATGCAATAACAATATCGCGATTAAGACACGATATACCGTGCAGCCCTAAACCCGCTCGGCATCGGCGATGCAGCTCGAGGCACTTCTCACTTTGCAGCTGTAAAAAAAACGTGATTTGTCTAGAGAAAGCAAGTACAGTACTAGTAAAAACGGCACCAGCGAATCACTATAGCGTTTAATCGGGATTAACACTAAATATTAGCCAGCGTTTACTATTTTCAGAGGCACCACCGCAGTTCGTTAGATAAACGGGAGGCTGCTTGAGCGTTAGCCACCGTTAGCCCGCTCCATTCTGCACGAGCTGCAGGGCGACCGTTAGCGAGCGCGCTAGCCTCCCACAGCTAGTGGGACATTTTGAAACCGGCAAAAGAACATTCTTCGCCTTACCACTTCATCTCCCGCTTTCCCTCTGCAGCACGGCTCGACTTCACACCCCTCCGTACCCGCTAAAGGTGGTGTCACACCGCGAATTCGCGCGCTGCTGTTTTATCTCCATCAGCGCTGCTCACCGCGGCTTCCTCTGCCATCCGCCCAACTTCAGCACCGAGCCAGCGGGGGGACGCACTGCGCATGCGCCACTGGGCTCCAGCTGTCAAACTGCAGCCTTTAGGACGAACCCGCATACTACCGTACTAAACAATTTGCTAGATTTAGTACGCCACTAACTGTAAACACGTTACGTTTTACTACCTAGTATGTCAAAATAGTATGAAACTTGTAATAACTATCATGCCGGCTTTAGGCGAGACACAAGATAGAGACAGTGCCAATCTGACAAGTTGAACAAGTCGCCTTGCAGGAAAAAAATGTACTGTGAAAATTGCAAGTAGAACCATGAAGTGGTCAAATTACCATCAAGCTCCATAGTAGAACTGTGAAATAATTAATGTAGTTTATAATCCAGTTTACAGTTGTACTATGAATTTTGACAGTAGAACTAAGTAGCCAAATGATCATCAAACATTCATAGTAGAACTGTGAACTTTATGATCAAACTGTGAAAGTTCACAATAAACGGTCAAGTAATTTACAGTATTACAGTAAATTAAGAAATTTCACAGTACATTTTTTCCTGTGTCCATAACCCTCGTCTAATGTGGATTATTAAAAAAATATACATATGTACAAAGTATTCTGATTATTATTTTGTTATTCTCCAATTAGCAATGTGTGGTTGTATAAAATATCCAAATAATTACACCAAGGTCTGAAGTATTTACTTAGAGCATTTGCACATGATTAAATGCAGCTGTTCCACCCCTACAGCTGTGTACCCCTAAATGCAGTTTTATCATCTACATTATGTTCTTTACAACGGGACACTGAACAAAATGGCC
>JAYJMA010109868.1:0-18800 GCA_036873895.1 Parotocinclus cabessadecuia
ACAATACTAAACCTCTCTCTACCACTCTCTCACCAACATTAACTAAACCTCTCTCTATAGCTCTCTCATCAACAATAACTAAACCTCTCTCTACCACTCTTTCACCAACAATAACTAAACCTCTACCACTCTCTCACCAACATTAACTAAACCTCTCTCCCTCTCGCGTCACTATTTTACACGCTACTGCCGATAGCATGCAAATCATGGAGTAACAGCGGCCTCTACTGGCTATAAGTACATTTTTTATAAACTCAGTGGAAAAAAGAGTAACGTGAAGAAATAGAAATATAACTACAGCATTAATATGTAATGGCTCCACAGCTTAGATTGGCAAAGACCGGGTAGGTTTCTGGATGTATGTGACATCACTGTTCAACCACTCTTGTGTCAAATAATTGCACAGTTTGGGCAGATTCTGTGGATGCCTTCCATGACTCAGTTCCAGGTAGTCCCACAGATTTCCAAAATGATAACATGGGAATTTTACAGACCAGTCCAGGTGTGTCACTGACCAGATAACACATTTCTTCTCACCCACTTGGTTAGCAGAAGTGTTAGAAGGCCTCTTGCGTGCCACACTGCTCCTGCCTTGTCTTCTAGAAGCAATCATTTCCAGGAAGCAAAATGATTTTTATTCATAAGCAGTGAAACACGCCAGCAGTCCCCGTCTATCAGTTTTGCCTTTCGCCCACAAATCTGCGATTTTTTCCACAGCTGATAGAGCCGTTTGACCATACACTTCCATACAACTGCAAATCCAGCTTCTTTCTTCACACTACGTTCTTCAAACACCGAATTCATTCCAACAGTAACTGTTACTATACTGCTCAGAAAACTTTTTTTGAAATATGTTTTTCAGTGTATTAATGATATTAACACAGGTCACTAATATTCGTTTATAGAAAAGTTACGAGAAATGACACTGCTCATGAAGGTTCAAATGTAAAGCTTTATGTAAAAAAACTCCAAAAATACAGAGCTTCTAAACATACAATCAAAATAATAAAAGATTTAATACATAGCCTATTACAAACAAAGTTTAAAATATATTTATTATGTACAAAGGACGTGTTTACGAAAGTCTAAAATTAGTTTGAACTCCTTACATCTTTTTTTTAAATCTGTGTGGTATGGACTGATTCTCTTGTCTTGTTTTATGACGAGGCTGAGAGGAATTCATCACAATGTCCACGCTGATCGGGAAGTCGAATCGATCAAGCATCTTGGCTATCGTGTCTCTCGGGACCCCGTGTTTATTCCTCCTGGAGATGCAAGCGCAAGAGGTCACTTACAGCGAAGGGTAAACCTGTTTACATTTATAGAATTTAGCACATGCTCTAAATCGCTGGGATTTCCACCTACAATACAAGAGTATAATCCAAGCAACAGGATATTGGTTAAGGTAGCCTAGCGGTAAAGGTGCTGGACTCTGGACTAAAATGGATTAAAATCCCACCTCGACCAAGCTGCCACAGTTGGGTCCTTAAGCAAGGCCCTTAACCCACCATTGCTTGAATTGTAAGAATGAGTTGTAAGTCGCTCTGGATAAAGGCGTCTACTAAATGCCGTAAATGTAAACATAAATGTACTCAAGATCCCAACAGAGTCAAGTTCAGGGACTTGACTCTAAACTCTTCGGTCAGTAGCGCTGTATAAGTATCGTAACTGCTGTGCCTCTGCAGTACTCCACAGAGACATGAAACATGCAACAACCAGAAGATCACATCTGGGTCAGAGTCACTGTCGCAGTGCCATGGGTCGACCCACTCTTGGGCTGATACAAAGGGGACCACACTGACAAGGTCCCCTGTAACCAAAACCCATGTGGGCAGGTTCCTGACAGCATGCAACCAGAGAGGCTCAGAGCTCGGGAGCTGCTTCACAGTACTGAAGCTTTGCGGTTCGTACCTGCATCTAAAGAGGTGAGGTGAGGTTTGCATATGCAATAGCCGGAAGCTTCGTGATGCCACTGAGACAGTCTTACAAGCCAAGAAATCGCAGGCCACAGTCCCTAAACTCCAACATTATTGACTTACCTTTCCAGCTCAACAGGGTCACATTTCCACCTGGTATCAGGTTCGACGAACTTCACTCGATACCCCCTCTCTAATGCCTAAACAAAAACCAAGAAAATCAATCCATCTGCTCAGTAAGCACATGATTCAAGGGCATGTTTCAGGTGGGATCATGTTAAATCTCAAAACATAAAGCACATTAATGTGACTTACCATCGCCACATATGGCTTCATTTCCCAGGCTTTAATGTTAGTGTTGTCGATAATGATGGGTGAGCGACCCTCTGATATGGCCTTCCTGGCTAGAACAGAAAGCTACTATGAATCGAAGAACATCAACTCAACAAAACTTGTGTTGTCACTTGGAGAAATGGTTCAGAGACGTGCTGAGGTTCTTGCTGATCTCCGTTTAGTCTGTCGTGTTAGTAACGTTAACAGTTTTCACTTTACAATGGTGATTCTTTCTACGCCCTATACAGTACAACCTACAGGCTGCATTTGGGCTGTACTAGCATTAGACAATCCATACTGTGCCTGGGTCCGCTCGTCTGTGTGTTGTGATATGTGGTAAACATACAGCGTGAGAGCTAATCATTAAACAGAGATTAAACATTAGCTGCCTCTGTAAAATCTTCTTCTGGGTGCAGCCTGAATAACTGAAAATAGATGCGTTTCATAATGAATAAAACTATAAGGCGTATAAGAGGGCTGAGTGTCAGTACACCCAAAATGACTCCAAAAAAGCCACAAAATCAGTACAAGCAAGGCTGTGCAAGAGTGATTTTTGTCCACAAAAACTCACAATACGATGACATGAGCATGCTTGAACCCAGAACATTTAACACGGTGTGAGCACAGGTCAGGGGAGGAGTGGTGAGGGGGGGGTCTGTGCCCTGGCACAGCACAAAGCAATCAGGCATGGTGTGGGCACACCCTTAGAGAGCCAGTGTCCAAGTCAGCATTTTTTCATGGCTGTTAAACAGCACAGTTTGCTTTGAATCATACGTTGAACATTTAATGGCATCCCAATGGGTCATGTTCTCATTCAGTCATTTCTATCGACACAGGGCATGAGGCAGGAACAACAACAGACAGAGAGCCATTCCATCTCGAGCACAAACACTCACACATTTAGGCCGCTTCGAAATGCTAATACTAACCTAACACGTGTCTTTGGATTGTGGGATGAAATCAGGAGTACCTGGAGTAAACCCATGTGGACAAAGGGAGGACATGCAGATTCGCATAGGTCTGAAGATCCAAGGTTAAATTACTCATAAATGAATGCAATGAACTTGAAAAATGTGTCTTATTTGACAGCATGTTCGTTATTTGACTTACTCCTATGATTTTAAACTCTGTAGACTGAGAAGATAAATAAAGAAAAAGTCTTGGCTTACCTCTTTGTTGATTCCAGTCATGGGCATCAACGAGCAGAGTACAATCAAAGACGTAGCCATGTTTGTGGTAGAAGTAGTCATCTGTGCTCAGTATTAACCCACTGGGACCAGTGGACAACATCTGTCTGAAAAACACATCGTTTTCTGATAAGATCTTATAGGGACAATACTGGTTCTGTATCGTCTACTACTTTCTCTGTATGCACGTTCCCAATTAACCTTCCAGAGAGAGGCTAAGCCAAAGAGCAGAGACAACCTCAACAAAAAGGTTTGAACTCAGTGCACTTAATTTAAAAGGTGTGGATATGTCAATTAAGTGGTATTTTTAATGGACAGCATGAGGACGCCCCAAAAGTGAGCACAGAAAGACATTCGTGAATGCGGAACAGTGATTTGAGCAGATAGTGAAGCTTTGTCGCATGACAGCACTTCCGTATGATGAGAAATGGGCATTGTCTGTCACATGCCTTCTTTCCCCTTGTTCGCCACTGCCTGCATCTTGTGACTCGAGCTGAGACTTTTATAACAAAGCAGTATCAAGGTTCTCGTCTTTAATTCGAATTTTTTTTCTAAAAGCAAAAACACATTTTCTCCATAAGGAATAATGCAAATTGAATGAATCTGTTCCAGATGCTGAAAAACTCTTCACTATATTATTATATATTATACTAAGGTATTATAAGCATTAAAAGAGTTGTAAAGTACAGGTTCTCTATGATGGGGTTACATTCTGACGAATCCATCCTAAGCTAAATGCATCATGAAGCGAGGAGTTCAAACTGTATAATAGCGGAGACTTTAATAAGTGACTTAATGTTCAAAACAAAAACATCTTATAATAAAGAGTCGAAAAATCTCATTTTCATTGCTCAGAGTACTCATTACTCTCAATTTAGTGAGTAATGGATTGAAAGTGAAAAGTAAAACCAAAACACTTACTCTGTTAGTGAACTCATGGTGCTATAAGCTGCGAATGCTAACGACAGCTTGTGTTCTCGAGGCTTCAGGACAGGATTTCCATTGCGGTTGGCGTTCAAAGCAACCTTTTTTTTGCACTAGGAATACTGTAGATTGGACTGTGGTAGCCTAGCAGTTAAGGTACTGGAATCTGGACCTGATGGTCCTGGGTTAAAATCTCACTTCTTCCGAGCTGCCACACTTGGGTCCTTAAGCAGTAAGGTCCTTAACCCACCATTGCTGGGATTGTAAGACTGCATCAGCTGTAAGTCGCTCTGGATAAGGGCGTCTGCTAAATGCCGTGTATATACACACTCACATATACTATTTACATATATACACACACATATAGAAATGTAAATGTAAAAAATGTAAAAAAAATAAAAAAAGAAATGCATGATTAAAAATAGAAGAAATCTTCAATAAGCAATATATAGTGAATCTGAATTGCTGTGCACTGAATTTTGTCCAAGATAATTTATGGTTCCCTTTTTCCAGATCACGTAGCCAGTAGTACTTATTATAACTAAATCAAATAATTTACAGCTAGTCAATGTGGCACAGCACTCATGGGTGATCAGTATAGGACATGATCGGTAAATAAAACATGATCATGGCATCCCTACATCCCTAGTTAATTGGTATTACTATTGGAACTGAACACAAGCCTAATTAGAACCTGTTCTAATTAGTGTGTTAGAGGCACAGAAGCTGCTGAGCAGGACTTAAGCTGTTAATGCAGCTTTGGTTGAGACTGACCATTCATATGAAGTAAGGCTTTTCTCTCATCCCTGAATCTCCTATAGTCTCCTAGTCTCCTATAGGGTTCTGTAATTTACTTCACAAAACATCATGCTCAAAACTTACTTTGCCAGAGTGGATTTCCCAGAACCCGGAAGTCCTCTCATCAAAATCAAAGCCAAATTCAGCTGGCTTTGGTCCTCGTGATGATCCTGTTCCATATACTTGTGCCAGTCGGATGCGTTTCTTTCATATTGTTCGGGTCTGTTATATCCAGGAGGGAACTGGAACCTTTCCTGTGAGTTCAAATTGCGGTTCTGAACCTGATTGCTGTGGTTTATCTGAGGCAGGTTTACCTGAGGCAGACAGGGGTGGGGGTTACTAGGTGGAGGGGGAGAAAACACTCCATGAAATTGAAAGCCTTGAGGGCCATATGGAGGTCTAAATGGTGTCGGCTGCCATTGATTTTGGCAGCTATATGAGTGTAAACCATCTTGTGGAGGCAGTCTCCATCTCGGAACATTCCAGCCCTCATTCTGAGACCCACTGTGGGTGTTTGCAGGTGGATAAGGAGCGTAAGCGTTCCTGTGACAATTTCTTCTGGCTGCTTTTCCAGATGCCGGGTTGACTGCTGGAACACAGGCCTGAGAGATGCTGTTGTTACCTCCTGGATCTCCATGGTCGATCTGCTCCAGCTCTTTATAGAACTCGTTCAGCTCATCCTCTATCAAAGGCTGTGGTCTACATGCTGGACCAATAAAAGCAGTGCTGCTGATGCTAATCTCTCTGATGACCTTGTTTCTGCTTCTCTCATGACAGTCTGCTTGGCAGTTATTCGCATCTTCCGCAGAGGACTCCACTGGCTCTACACATTGTCCAGGCTGAGGTACGAGCACAGTCTGATCAGAAGTGTCCAAGGAAAGCAGTCCGCTAGAGCTTGATGACGATGGCAAATGTTTCACTGTTGTTTCAGTTGTTTCTGTTGTTAACTGCAGTTGGCATGGATCTTCTACATTTCCACTCTCAGGTGGAGAAGATCCATTGGGATTAACATTAGGCATCTGAGGGAAAATTAAAACATAAGCTCAATAAAGACCTTCAACAAACATCTATCTTAGACTAAGGCTTGAACCTCAGAATTGTTGATATTTTGATCATGTTTTCATAAGAATACATTTTACGGTTATGCACCATTTAATAACTGCAGGTTGTTGAGTGAAATGGACGTTGACCAGACATTACTAAGCACAACAACATGATGCTATCCTGTCAATATGGACCAAATTTGTCTGAGGAACGTTCGCGAACATTTTTGAATTTATGTCACAAACAATTAAGGCACTTCTGAAGGCAAAAGGGGCTCCAACCCAGACCTACCAAGCAGCTGGTGAGCGTATATATATATATATATATATATATATATATATATATATATATACATACACACTATATTGCCAAAAGTATTTGCTCATCAGGTGTTCCAATCACTTCCATGGCCACAGGTGTATAAAATTAAGCACCTGGGCAGACTGTTTACAAACATTTGTGAAAGAATGGGGTCGCTCAGTGAATTCCAGCATGGAACTGTGATAGGATGCCAGCTGTGCAACAAATCCAGTCGAGATATTTCCTCACTATTAAATATTCCACAGTCAACTGTCAGCTGAAAAAAATTATAACGACAGCAACTCAGCTACGAAATGGTAGGCCAAGTGAACTGATGGAGCGGGGCTAGCAGATGCTGAAGCGCATAGTGCGAAATGGTCACCAACTTTATGCAGAGTCAATCACTACACACCTCCAAACTTCATGCGGCCTTCAGATTAGCTCAAGAGCAATGTGCAGGGAGCTTCATGGAATGGGTTTCCATGGTCATCATATACAGTAGATTTCGGTTCACTGGACCACCGATTAATGGGAACAGCTGCTTATTGGGACCAAATCCTAAAGTACCGAAACAAATCCTATTATATACGTGTAATTTTATTCGCTTATTTTGACCAAAATTCTGCTTAATCGGACCAAAGAACGTGAGAGCCAATAAGAAATACGTAATAGCCGTGAAGAAACTCTTCGTCTCTGGCATAACTACACAAAAGTTTGGAGTTTCTCCCCAGCCCTCTACTGCCACCTACAGGTCTTTGCCTAACATTTCCATTTACTACAGAAAAGAAGCCACAAGTCGTCACTTAGCCACAGCAAAAGCGCATCACATCACACTGGATCTTCAAACGTTGACTGGAATTGAGTAAGAATTTTTTTTTTACAGTATTATGCTTTGCATGCTGAGTATCTATACATTGTGTTGTAGATCGTTTCAAAAAACTTGTTTGCAAATTTATTTTCCAATGAACAAAGTTGGTAAGCAACAGTAGTTCTTGTTTGTACTTTCACTATACGTGTAAATCACACAATAAAGGTTTAATAAACATTTAATATGTTACATAAATTATAGCACGTCCCGTATATATATTGAGGGGACTCAACGACCTTGGGTGGCCTAGATGTTATTTTTAAGACATGTTTAATAAATAAATAATGGTTAACCTAAAGTATAAATTTGTTCATCAAAATCATTTCAATGCACACAAGCTACATAGAATCATTGAAATAAGACAGAAAATAAGGTATTCGGGAAATTTCAAGAGAGAATACAATAACGCGGTAAATAAATTAGAGAATCTAAAAATGACTCGTGCCTTTAGCAGTTGCACATTTTATATTTCAAAATTTAAAGAATGAGAAAAATAGTCAATGTCATTGAAAGGTATTATAAATAATATTACAATATTAAGTTATTAATTATTATTAAATATTAAATAATATAAAATGAGTAATAAATGATTATTAAACAGTAATAGTGGTCAGACACTATTACTTTTATTCTACTATTTAACCAATTTTGCGGTTTCAAGGCCCACCAAGTCTAGTATAAAGTGGATAATGATAATTCATTATGAATAACATCATAATGAATATGTGCTGTGGTTAAATGAATCGGTGCCTTCCAGCCAAAACAACCATAAAAAAAAGGAAAGTACAAATCACTCATTCAGAATCCTACTCTCCTACAAATAAGGATGCGCTTTTTTTACCTTTTACATTATTGAACAAGAATCCAAAATAAATCTTGACCAAACAGTTAACCTTGTCTACCTTAAAACAATGTTCAAATAGGCCTAATATCGATGCCCATCTACAGAATCCGGTCAAATAGTGCTCATGACTAAGAAGCACACAAGGGCTAAAATGTGGCGCTGTGTTTTCAGCTGGGTTCTGGTGCTCGAACACATGCTGACACGCACATAGTGACATCAATTTAAAAAAAAAAAAAAAAAGCATATGCATTGATGCAAGTCATTGTTGACCCATTTTAGGGGTGTGGAAATTGTGGTCCTTGACAGCTAAATAAGAAGTTTTGAAGCTGCATACAGACAGTGTGTATTTATCATCCACCTGCCTGACAGCTTCACAAACTCCAAACACAGGATGTGTGACTGAGTGGGTGGTGGTGAGTTTGTGTCGTTGAACGGGTCCTCAAGGGCAAATAAACTTTCAAACAAAGAACAAGAGGAAATATAGACAATGAAGGAAAGCATTGGGAGAGAGCAAGGAACCAAATGGGTGGAATTAACTAAGAGAATACAGGAAGAGAAAAGGGGTTGCCTGGAGCTGGAGGGGTGTAATTAACATGCCATAACTCCAGGAACTCCTCACTCTCGCTGGCTCTCGCTCTCTCTTTTGCTCTCTCTCTTGCTCTTTGGTTCCATGCCGGCCGACACTGCAATGCAGATGTTAGCATCATAGGCTGGCACTGAAAACTTTCAGCAATGGAGACAGTTACTAATGCAGGAACACTGATGAATCTGCTCTGATTCAAGAGGTTTTCGCTGCAAAAAAAGGATATTTCCTTCAAATATCTAAGAGCTTATTATATTTTTCATACTTACAACCTTGGACACGCGCCTGAGTTCGATAACGGAATTTGATAAGCCAATAATTCTCAAAGCTCTTAGTCATTCACTCCAAAATAACCCTCAACCAAAGGAGTGCATTAAATAAAGCGGGTTTTGCATTATCATTTCCTAAATGAGTTTGCACACTGCTGTTTCCTCCGCATTCACTTAAACCCTTCTACATAATTGTTGTCATTATCTGATAATAGCAGCTGCATGCAGAGACTCTCCCTCTTATTACCTTCACTCTCTAATGGAGTTTATTGATGATTTCTGATTAAGACACTCTGTTAGCACACTATGCTGAAAAGGAACTCGCATCCAAATATAAACTGGGGATGTGGTCCCAAATTAGAGGAGTAGTAGGAGTTTTATATATTCTTAACTTTGCTCGAATGCTATACATTCAATCATGTTCTATATTCCACTTCATCCAGTTCAAATCGGACCTAAGGTGTGTGTGGAATACATGGAGAACCAGGGGAAAACCCACACAGACGTGGGGAGAACATGCAGACTTTACACAGGCAGAACAATAAGCAAAAGCTCTCTGGGGATTCAAGGTGACGTCATAAACACGTAAAATATGCAGCCCTTTGAATAAGTGTTGGCTTCCATGCTCAGCTTACATGTATTGTAGTTTTTATAAAGAAAAAGAAAAATTGCCCCTGCATATGTGAAACATATTTCTACTACATTTCATCCACTAGTGTTTATTATAAGGTACCAGGGCTTGGCTTTTACCAGACCAGGCATATTTTAACCAGTTGTTTTCTTGCATCCCAAACCATTAAAGTTCTTACCATTATGGTTGCCATATCATAATCATGTGACAGTCGCTGGAATTAGAGTATCTGGAAACCTGTTTGAAACTCTGGGCTGAGCTTGTAACATGAAGGTGGAGTCAGTTGAAACCCAGTAATGAACTGGCAAGCTGTCCAGGGCATTCCTCTGCCTGTACCTAGTAAAGTTTTTGAACATTAAGTGTTAATTAAGGGATTAATTCCATCTTGCAAATAATGCTAATTTCCATGTATTTTCATTCCTTTGTCATTTCCTTTCAAGAAATTGTTTTTTGGCTGTCACCCTTTTCGAAAAGACCAGGCTTGATCCACCTCAAAACTGTGCAAGGAACATCTGGGCATCTCGATGAAGCTGACAGATACTGCTATTGCTCAAGTGTAAGAGCAGGCCATACTACATACTTGCTACTGTATCCTGTGAAAGATTTTAAAAAAAATGTAACACTCCATACAAATATCGTGTATTGTCTGGTTGTATTCTAATAAAGAGACTGAGAATTAATTATGCATGGTTGCAAATTGAATTTTGACATGGTGCGCTAAGACTTTTTGAAACCACCTTGTGTTTATGTTTCCCTGTAGACTGTAATGTCATGTCATGAGCATGGTCATCTGGGTAAAGAGGCAAAACAATATGCAAATGACATGCCAGAAAGGCCAGGAGAAAGGTGAGTACCTTATCATAAAGTATTCAATCCTATACCTCTGTTAATTTCCATTTTCAGTTTATTATTAATTTCTCGTTCAAGGTACAAAAAGTGGGCACCAAAACTCTACGAGCACCATGCTTGCTTGGATCCTAATTTCGAGTTTGGGGCATGCTGGAGCTTAAAGCTTTGCAACGATTACTTGAAGGCCAAGATCAAAGAGTCATGGACTTTCCACCACAGTCATCTGATCTACAGATCTACTGAGTATTTATGGGGGCACTTGAAGACAGAGAAGGTCAAGCATTCAGCAGCATCACAATACTGTATGTTCTTTGGTGTATGACGTACATAATACACGACTTTGTCTTGTGAGAGGGAAATAAGAGAAACAAGGGAAGTTGCAAATTGCACACAGGCAGATCAGGACCTGAACCCGGGTCTCTGGAGCTGTGAGGTGTTTACTGCTGCAGAACATGCTTCAAAAACTTGATCCTATTCAATGTTATTATATTGGCATCAGCACGATCACCCGACATGAACTTATTTTTGCTTTAGCTCTGTGACAACCAAATGATGTCGTTTGCGAGGGTGCACACAAGCCTTTGGACCAGTTAGCAAGCTGTGCTTTTGAAATGAACATGCTATTATGCAACCGAGCTTCTCAACGGGAATGTTTATTGGCCCCAAGACCCTCATGTAAGGGCAGGCTATTCAGCATGTTACCAGATGGCTGCAGGGCCTTTGGCGAAAGAGAACAAGCGTGTGTTTGTGTGTGCGTTTCCACTGCAGTGCCTATTCGTATTGGGTCACTAGCTTCTCCGTCATGCTGCATGGAGGAGCTGGGTCATCTAACTCAGCAGGCAGTGCAGGAAATGTCAAGTGTGTGTCTGGGATAAAATAGAGCTTGATTGTAGGTTTTAAGATGTCTAATTTCAGAACAGGCTGGTCAACCCCTTGCAACTTTCAAGACTTTTTTTATTAAAGTGTTGTAATAGGTAATGGTTTTACTATGTGGCACTAGGTGACCAGTATGCATATGCATAGGGTTTACTGTTTGTTTGCTCTTTTCTTAAACAAACAAATACAATTTTCGATTACCATTTTCTTTAATGGCGAGGTCTTAAAATTATAACACAGCATATTACGGTATAAATATTACAATATGGGAGACATGGTGGTCCAATGGTTAGCACTGCCCAGATTCCCTGGTTCGATCCCAGTTCTGGGCTCTGCCTGATTGGAGTTTGTATGTTCTCCCTGTGTCTGTGAGAGTTTTGTACCACATTCCAAATATAGATCTGTAAGTTTAATTGGTGTTTCCAAAGTCTCCTTGGTGTGAGTATGAGTGTAAGTGTATGTACCCTACAATGGATTGGCATCCTATCCAGAGTTGTTCTTCTTAGTCCCCACCTGGCTAGGATAAGCAGGTAAGACACAATAAATGAATGACTGGTACGATATACAGTGTTGGACTTTAACTCTTGATTTAACAATAATACTAATAATTACAACATATTCATATGTTAAATTATTATTTAAATCCTATAGCGCAATGTGTTTCCTTTCAGCTCAGGGTTTTTTTTTCCTTATCGGTCTGGTGCTAGATAGCTCAGGTTTGAACTCAAGACTGTTCTGATATGTGTAGGCAGGTTTTGTGCAAGTTACTTGTGTTTGTGTGGATGACTTTTCACTACTTATTTGTTCCGAGCGTTAAACGGTGTTCATATGAGTATGTGAATATCCTACTGGAAGTACTACTCCTTTATTTGTCTTCCCATTAAATTGTGCATTCTCTCCCAACTATAACCACATAAACTGGGTCACATTCACTCGTTGAGAGTGTGATTCATCTGGCTGATGTTTGTCGTTGTTGCTCATAATATCACCAATACATTTTTGCTTGCTTCAAACAAATTCAATATCTAGTTTTTTTATGCTTTTAAGTGTTATCTTTGGCACATTTTACTTTTGTTTCATGTCGTTTTCTTGAGAAAATGTCCTTTGCAATTGTCCAGTCACTGACAATATCAATCAATGATCTGCTTCACGGTACGTAATGTGGTCATCAAACAGCACATGTCTGTTAATAAATCAATTATAATTGGTATATTTATATCCTTGTCATGCAGGACACCCCAGCAAACCACAGACGGAAGTCCATGGTGAGACGGAACCCAGACATGTACATACAAATAGAGCTCACCACTCAACCCTGACCCAAAATGCTGCCAACTGAGGTGCACCAAGTAAGTCGGACACAGACATGAACTGACATCTTCTGCCTGGTGGAACTCCTGAACTGGGAATTTCTCATTGCACCAGGGCAGCTACGGTAGCCTTTAGGTAAGGGATTGCCTTTCATCCTGCGGAACCGATGTGCAATCTGACTGACAGACAAACTTTCCCTCACTAGAGATGGGACAAGGATCATAAAGGCTCATCACTGGGAACCAGAAGTCCCAAATGAGTCCCAACGCTGATTTGTACCTTATCTCTTGCAAGTTGGTGATCATCTTTTGGACTGCATGTTGCAAGTTTATCTCTTTGTTCCACCAAGGTACTGAATGATGAACTGGTGATGAAAGCTTGGTTCCGTATGTATTTATGATATTCTGAAATCCCCATTAGTAGTATCCCATCTTGTTCCTTCTTTTCATCCGTATCTGTTCTCTGCCTCCCCATGGATTTTTGGAAACCACCTTTTACAGTTCCCCTGGTTCTACAGAACTGGTCTTTGCTAACATAAGCAGCACAGGGGTCATGATAAGCTCTGCATGGCATAATGATGTAAACAATGCCAACTAATCTAGTATGAATGCAAATAATGTCTATCTGTGGTTGTGTTAAACGTACAGTATTGTGCTAAATTGTATGAAAAACAGACATGGCCACAGAGAGATGGACAATAATATATAGAACAACCTCATGAGAAACCAGGTGTTTAACGGGTTAAAAGCATGTCTTTAACCGTAAGTATATTTTGAGCAGACTAGCAAAAGAACATGACACATCTCCACAGGACTGAACCAGATTTGTCCCATTTTTAATTGCACTGGAGCACAAACCCTGCATAAATCCCTCATAAATCCCTGCTTTACAATAGAACTATAATTGCAGGAGTGTAATTGCACGCCAAGGCTCTGCTACCCTGTGTGAGGGTATGTGAATGTGTGTGTGTGTGTGTGTGTGTGTGTGCGCGTGTGTGTGCGCGCTCACATGTGTGAATGTTCATCATCGCTATCTGCGTCAGCTTGCAGTGAAGACCACTGTAATTACAACCGAGGAATAAGAGGTGACAGTTTTGAATGTTTATTTAATATAAAACTGGAGCATTAGACGTTACACTTAAATCTGCAGAGGACAGAAACTGTTAACTCGAACAGAAAATCTGATCGAAATCGAGGGCAAGATGTCTTCCGTTATTGTTGCTTGAGGCCATATTTCTACAACAATGGCTTCATTAAAACTTCAACCCCTAATCTTTAGATAAATATGTTTGAGTCACATAAAAACATTAAGTCACAGGTGCTCAATGAATAAGGCCAAGTCTGCTTTCTGTGTCCAGTGCCTAAAATGCTACTGATTTTCAGCACTGGAAATGAATTGATAAAACGGTTCAGGTCAATGATCAAATCTGACTTGAGGAATAGCGAAATCCAAACAAAATTATGCACGAATACTGTTACTATCTATTACTAACGTAGAGGTCAAAACGTGTGGTGAGACACAAAATGTATAGTATTGTTGAAGTAAATATTTTTATTTGTACAACCTCAAATAAAAAAAAAAAATAGATGGATAAACAAGCAGTATGTTTTATGTTCAGTTTGACTTTTATTTCAATGCAGACAGTATGAACCCAAGATTCCTTTGTTGCTCAATATCCATTCCTGCATTACCTGCAACACAAGTTTTGACAGGGTCAATTTTGGGCAGGTAACGAGATAAATAAACAATGATGTGATTTAAATCAGATGATATCAGCAGGTGATTGTAATTATGTTTTAGTACAAAATCAATACTCATAAAACTCTTTGATTCTTTGAAATACTTTTGAACCAATTTTCTTCAAAGAAAGATTACAAGAGATTTGCATATACCCTCTACAGTGCATAATATCAATAAATGATTCATGGAATCTGGTCCAGTCCAGTCCTTAAAGTCTAAATTGAAGACCTGTGATCTCTGATGATATAGGGTTGTGTCAGTGCCCTTGGCAAAGGGCATGTACAATTCTGTTATAGCAGCATTAATGCAGGAAAGTATATTCATATTTTAGGGCAACATATGTCTTCAAAGGAAGTATGTGCCTTTTTTAATGCAAAACCACATGCTGCACTCTTTACAAAGGCATTTTGGCTACAAAGGCAAATTGTACTGCCTGCTTTGAGTTCTGACCCCTCCCACCCTGACCAAAAAATCTTGAATTCGTATACATTAAATATGTATATGGATGCATATGGAGTATGCTAAGTACCTCAGCAGTTTAGATGTTAGCGTACCACTGTGAAGGCCCATATCGAAGTCCAAGGTGCTTGTAATGGTGGGGGATGGATACATGGAGCACAGCTCATTCCGGTCCAAAAAAAAAAAAAAGGGGGGGGGGGGGGTCTTCACAAGTACAAGCTGACAGAAGCGTACTATTAATGGAACCTCAAAAAAAATATATGCCGGAGGCGTACTATGGATATATTACATCTGAACAAAACAATATTCTATTATGCTCAACTCTGAAACAAATTATGATTCAGCACAGATTTCTACATTTGGGAATATGCGCTACTGCAATTACATACCAGTAAAAAAAAAAGCCCTAAAGGCATTTGTGGAGGTTAATCGTGGATTAAAAGAGGCTTAAATACAAACGTCACCGAATTCACATATCCTTTTGATTTAACTGACGATGACATTTGGGAGAAAATAGATATTTTCTTTGAACAAGCGATATAAATTGCCTCTGCATAAACTTTGACATGTGCAAAATCCTTCCATTATATTCTTTTATATCCTGTCAAACAAGGATTCCACAAATGTCTTGATTTTTTTAAATAACTAGGTGTATGTCTGTAACAGTCTATGGTGCTTTGTGTGTGTGTTTGTGTGTGTTTGTGTTTTGCACATGCAGTTCCAAGTGTACTTACACTTTTTTTTCAAGGTGACTTATTCTGGGGATTCTGCTAGCAGGTCAAACACTTATTTTGAAACAGTTACTGTTTAAAGTCTTACTTCAGTTTCAAGTCAAAATCCATTTAAAAATGACAGTCGAGCTTTATTTGCAAATTTTGCTTTACAGTGTTCAAGCAGTGAGAAAAAAGGAAACTGTAGTGAAATTAATAAAACGGAGAACGATTGATAAAGTGACCAGCTTCCTGATTTAACTTTCCAAAACACCATTAAAGCTTTAATCGCCAGACCTTGCACAACTAGATAAGGGAATATTTGCTAATCCTATTCTGCAGAACTATTCAATTTCTGTCACATTTTATAAGGACTGGCAACAAATTACTCTTATTTTCAGTATTTGATTTACCACTAGAGGACGTTCACCTTCCTATTCTTAAACCACTGCCTTGTTATTTTGGCTGTGTGTTTAGTTTCATTGTGATTTAAAAAGGTGAGCATCCACCCTTTTTCTGCTGTCTAACAGAGAGCTGCAGGTTTTCCTCCACCTTCAAGCACAGACTCTTAGTCATAAACCCTTCAAGTCATAAAGGCTATTAAGTTCCACTTGTCTCTTGGGGGCTTCCCCGATCTGTATGCCTACCCTAAACCTTTATCAATGGTCCAGGTAAGGAGGCATAAAGTAGTAACCAAATCTAAGTTACCCTTTGATCTAGTACAAACAGCAATTCCTTGTATTAAGTATGGATTCCTTTTTTGACCACTGGTTTGTTTTTCAGATTTTGTGAAGAAAGATTCTGAGATCGAACTAAAATGGGTACAGGGTAGAGACAAAAATTGATGGAGATAACTTGGGTCAGATTGCTGTGGGACATTTCTTGAAAATAGCAGTAATAACACACTTCTGCTGATACGGATTTTACAGGATTACTTTGTCAATGCCTTCTCAAAGACAAATGGCACAAGGGCAGTTACAATTTGTATTTACTGCGTTTCCTGACCCTAGCAAGATGTTGTTGGAGCTTGAAGACAGGGCAGAACTCAACATAAGAGAAACCTCCACGTGGGAGTCCACACTGCACTACCAGAAAAAGGTACCTCACCCTCATACCTTAAAAGGGCTGCCTCCATACACTGTACCTTTAAGGATAGAAACCATGGAGGCTCAGGAAAACTGTGGGAAACTTCTTTACTAACGAACCAGTTTACTTCCTGCCCCTAGCAAGATGTTATTGTAATTTGCAGAAATGATATATATGTAAGTTGTGGTACCTTTGAAGGTGGGATTCCTTACATTTAGGAAATCAACAAAGCATGAAATCTGACCAGTGGCTCAAACATAAGGGTGTAGCAGTGGATTTCCTCGTATCAGCTTTTAGTCTACCCAAGCCATTTAAAACCCCAAAACCTCTTCTGTTATTTGCAACATGCACCTGTGATCAATTTGATTGTACTATTTTTACAGATGCTCGTGAATTTGTTGTTAATGTAGTTGAGATTTTGGAAATCTGATCAAAAAAATGTTTCCATTTCCAATGTTTTTTAAGTATTTCTGTATTTGCAGATTGTTCTGGTAAAAAGCCTGGAAAATAATGATACAGTACATCTATTGTATAAATATACAACTTATATTGTACATACTGTGCAAGGCATTCTATATTTCTCATAGTTTGCTTATTCTTGATTAATGTTGTAATGTAATGTCTTGATTAAAGTCACTGCATGTTGTTCTACAATTATAGACTGCAGTCCATCAGATTCCTCTATATACTTTGTTCTCTAATGGTCAGGACCCCCACAAGACCGCAACAGATCTGGTACTATTTGGATGTTAAATCATTCCCAGCACCACTTAAGTTTTAAAACGCTGTTCACTGTGCAACATTCACCTTATTGCTCCACTTCGCAGTTGCTTAGTCAGAGACAGCAGCTTATCTATTGTTGCACAGTAAATATATAATTCTTTTCCAATTTAATATCCAATTCTTCATAGTTGCTTACAGGATCCTGCCTGCAGGATGCTGGTGGGATTATGGTGGCCTAGTGGTTAATGTACTGGACTATGGACCAAAAGATCCAGCGTTCAAATCCCACCTCTGCCACAGTTAGGTCCCTTAACCCACAACTGCTTGGATTGTAAGAGTGTATTAATTGCAAGTCGCTCTGGATAAGGGCGTCTGCTAAATGACGTAAATGTAAATGGTGGCTGGACATTTGGTACAGGTACTGTTTGTGTGGTGGATCATTCTGAGTATTTCTCTGACGCACATGTGGTGTTTCTGGGGTCTTAAACCACCTTGGTATCAGGGAAATACACTGAATGATCCACCAGCCAAACAGTACCTGATGTGTTGGGGACAACAGAGAAAAAAGGACCAAAGCATACAGAGAAACAGATGGAATAGAGTCTTTGATTGTAGAACAAATAATGGAATGAACAATAAACGAAATGACAAAGAATAAAGAAGGACTAAGACTTTTGTACAGTACTGAATATGTTATTACAGCAATACTAAAACACTTCTTCACACAAAAGAATTAGGTCTACAATAAAGTGTGTACACTCACCCTTTTCGGCTCACTTGACAGAGCTTTCTGCTGATGGACTCAAAAGGCTTTTCACAGATTCAAATGAAGTGTGCTTGTTGGGATTGGTATTGGAAAGGCATTTGTTCTATGCAGAAAGACCTGTATATACAAGGCAATTGCTGTGTTGGACATAGATGAGTGTGTGTGTGTGTGTGTGTGTGTGTGTGCGCGCGCGTGCGTGCGTTAAAGAGAAAGAAAGAGAGAGAGAGAAAAAGAAAAAGAGATATAGAGATAAATGGGGTGTGTTTATTTATCAACGGGTTCAAATATTCTCAAAAGGACAGACCGATTGGACATTTACCACTTATGGGGACAGTGTGATCATCAGAAGGAAAGCTGATTGTGTAATATAACGACAACTTTCTTTTAAGAGACCAACAGAACCAAAAGGTTTTACTGGTTAGTGAGGCTGCTGAAGTTTTAGAGTAGGTCTTTAATTAATCAGCTCCGTTAACATCATGTTAATGGAAAGTCCTTACAACTATAGGCTATATGTGTGTGTGTGTGTGTGTGTGTGTGTGTGTGTGTGTGTGTGTGTGTGTGTGTGTGTGTGTGTGTGTGTGTG
>JAYJMA010109888.1:0-18795 GCA_036873895.1 Parotocinclus cabessadecuia
GGAGTTTTGGTGTTCATTTACACATGCTGATACTCGGGGTGCATGACATTTTGGGTGGGAACTCAAACCTAGTTTCCAAGTTTCTGTCGCACATCTAATGCATGCTGGTGTTTGTTCATTTTAGAGTACAAGCACGTGAAAAATTTCTCATGGGAGAAATACCTGGAAGAGACTGGAACTCAGGCAGCACCTGCAAGAGCTTTCAAACAGGTGTGAGAACTAAACTGACATGCTTACATCACATGCTTGGCGGCATTCCACGGTCCAAGCGGCACGCCGGTGTTAATATCCCGTAATTGCCGCATTTCTTAGTACCTCCATACCGGAGCGTAGTATACACACAGAGACCATATTTGTAACCCTTTTTATTAGATCTTTTCACGGGACCATGCTGAAGATCTGACACTTTGGTATAATGTAAAGTAATGCGTATGATCTGAGCAGCTGAGCATTCTGTGAATCTTTCATTCCGCCCAGGACTAAGCATTATGTTCAAAACCCATGTGGGTCACATCAGACGTTGTCCTGCTTTACAGAGACCCCCGCACGGCTTCCAGGTGGGAATGAAGCTGGAGGCTGTGGACAAACGCAACCCCATGCTCATCCGTGTGGCCACCCTAGCTGATGCTGAGGACCACAGAGTCAAAGTGTGTAGGCTATGGTTCGGTTTATGGTTTTTCCACATAAGGTATTCAGCATTTTTATTTTTCTCTGTGATAATGTTTGTGCAACGTGGGCACACCAGTATGCTGTCATATCCCAGTCATGGGAGTTCCCCAGTTTGTCTCTAGCGTTGACGTGTGACTTTGCCTGTAGAGTAAGGAATACTTACCTAACCGTGATGACCGCCTTGTGGATTTCAGGTCCATTTTGATGGCTGGAGTGATGGATATGATTACTGGGTGGATGCCGATAGTCCGGACCTGCATCCTGTGGGATGGTGCCAAAAGACTGGGCATCCTCTACAAAACCCAAGTGGTATTAGAATACACTTTTTAAACAGAGACTCACAATCATAAATCTGTGCAGGTCATGTATGTTTATTGGAACTTAATATGTAAATATCTATGGAAACTATGGATATATATATATATATATGTGTGTGTGTGTGTGTCCTTACTTACCACTTACGGGACTATATTTTGTTTTCAGTTTCCACAGATCCACAGACTCCTCCAGGACAAGGCTGCCCTACGACGGGATGTAACGGGGTCGGACACATCAAAGGCCCTCGCTATGGAACGCACTACACGTTCGTACCGTTGGAGAAGCTCAGACAAACATCCAGCTGAATCCGAACATACACGTGACGTCTCTCGCTCTCTTGCCGTACTTTCTTTCAGGGCGGTGAGCTGTCCCTACTCGGAGATTAATTTAAATAAAGAGGGGCTGCTGCAGGACAGGCTGAGTGGAGAGAAACCAGTGACCCTTAGCGGGCCTCCGCGGCACCGGCGGGCAGAATCCCTCTCTCAGACCTCCTCTAACATGCCCACGGGCAGCAACCCTGAGCAAGCTGACAACACTGAAAACCTGCCCCCGCTCAGGTAAGGGCGACGCCTCGATAGTTGGGAGTGCACTTTAGGAACTGACTGGACGTGCAGTCTAAACGTTTAGTCTTTGCAGACTCGCCCCTGCAGCCAAATGCATCAAGCCCAATCAAGGGAAGCATGAAGGAAGCGGAAAAGGTTGGGTTCTTTGTCGCCCCGTTTCAGATCTTCAGACGGCGGAGCTGTTCATCTTTTCTAATTAGCGCGTTTCTTTACAGGCTCTCTGCAGCAGTTTTTGCACGACTCCGTGTTCTGTGGCTGGGAGCCGCCCAAGTTACAGCACTGTTGGGAAAAACATGGCAAACTGCTCCCGGAAGCCCTGGGTCTGAGTGCAAAGACGGTGGCCAAGTGGAGCACGGAAGAGGTTTTTTATACACCGCAACGCATCACACTTTAATGATGATCTGTATCTCGGTTGTGCTCTGGACCTACTGAGGGATTTTCTTTTCCTCTGCCGGCTTTTGCCAGGTTGCCAGTTTTGTCCGAACGTTGCCAGGTTGCAGGGAGCACGCTGCTATATTCAGGAATGAGGTAAAAACGAGAAGTATTTCTCCTGCAGCTGCATATTCTGCAGTTCTGAGTCTCCATAAGAGTTTCGGGTAGCCATTTTGGTTCAGTTCCCTTCTGCCTTTTCTCTTGTCCCCGGGGTTGCCAGAGCCTGCAAGAAAACTAAGCCATGTGGTCAAATGGAAAAAATAAAGGCAGAAGAAGTTGGGCCTGGCATGCATTTCAGGTTATGCTAGTGTGCATGCGCAGACTGAGAAAACTGATTAAAATCCAATACGAGGTATATAGGAAATCCTAAAGGGTTCACAAACTTAAGAAAGCGCTGTTGCCCATTTGCCGTTGTAAGGACAGTCATCGCGCTGATACGTCTCCCTTTCGCCTGTCTTGCAGCAAATTGACGGTGAGGCCTTCCTCCTGCTTACGCAGTCCGACATCGTAAAGATCCTGAGCATCAAGCTCGGCCCCGCCCTGAAAATTTACAACTCCATCCTGATGCTGAAGAGCGTGGACGAAGAGTAACCTCACTTACAGCGACTGGGCTTATTAACCACGACCACACCCTTCGGTCTGCATCCCATAAACGTCCCAGCAGCCTCAGCAGCAGCAGCAGCAGCAGGAGCAGCAGGAGCAGGAGCTAGGGTGGGAGCCCCCAGGGCCGGGCCCGTTCAGAACAGTGAACCGAGGCTCTGTAAGGAGTTCTCCCAGGGTCCTGCTCTAGAACCGCAATGTGCATCTATAAACTGTGCTGATCTGGACCCAGTTCCAAACTCCATCGTCTTTTCTTTCATGCTTGTTAATTTATTAATTTGATTCCTATATAACTCTTTAAACTCGAAAGTGCCTAGTTCTGAGGCACTGTAATGTCGGTTGTTAATATTTATGATTTTATGATTTTTAGACCTTTTGAATAAGTGCTTTGGGAGCTGAGAGCAAACGTCACATCGGTGGACCTTTTACTTGAAATGTACAAAGTGGTTTAGGGGGGAAATAATTGCAAAAAAACTCGACCTTTGTATAAAGAACACATCAAAATGGACGTGTGTGTGTGTGTGTGTGTGTGTGTGTGTGTGTGTGTGTGTGTGTGTGTGTGTGTGTGTGTGTGTGTGTGTGTGTGAATGAGTTGCGAGAAAGAGAAGTCTCTTGGTTTGGGTGAGGTCTGGACATAAATGTGGATGAAAATTGCGCTTTGTGAAATCTATTTAAGAAATGTAAACAGTTGAACAGGAGAGATGGTGGGGTGTGTGCGTGCGTGTGTGTGTGTGTGTGTGCGCATGTGCAGAACAAGACTCACAGGCTCATTTCTTTAAAAATAAATAAGATAGTGCCAGCTGCCGCGATCAAGAATCCTAATGAGGATTGAGTGTTGAAAATCGGTAACCAAAAGACACGGACAAACACCGAGCCACTTCAGAGACGTCAGTTGACCAGGAAGAACGATGAGCCTGAAAAGTCCGCGGGGGCACAGGGACTCGAACCGAGAATCTGCCCCACCACGTCGCCCCGCCGGTTAAACATGGTACCGAAAGTATCTGAGGTGTATTGTTGATACAAACAATCTTTTTTTTTTTTTTTTTTTTTTTTAACAAACTTTGGTTAGAGAACAGATTTGGTAAGACATCTCCCACATTTTGAAATGGAAGAAATCCAGCAGCTATCCGTAGGTGTGTTTTATTCATGAATACACACAGTTAACAGAATCCAGAACAAACTAGTCCGTGAAAGAAAAAAAAAGCCCGAATCCCAAAACGGAACTAAGAATAGGTCGGTCTGTGTACCGTGGGATCAAACAGTCCTGTATTATTCTTCCCATGACCCTTAACCACTCCCCCCCTTCTCCACCCCCCACCACTTTTCAGGGGGTTTATCTCGCAGACTGGTCGTCCGACTGAATCCAAAAGTCTTGAGCTCTCCAAAGTCAGATTGGAGGACTGAATCTGCAGGGCCAAGCCTGAACTCTGCTGCACTGAAGGACATTTCGATTTGTTCTAAACTTCATCAGAGCAAAAGTCTGAAAGGAAAGTGGTATCAGTTAGGTGCTGGGAGGACGTGAAGCCAGGTGAGTGTGTGTTGTTATGATGTACGGTATGTACTATATAATTAGGTGGCAAAGCGTGTTGGTGCAGGGGTTTAGCGCACAGATCCGTAATGAAAGCAGTCAGTGAGGATTGTTTCATTTTAACCGTATTATATGAGAGCAAATTTCCCAGACTGTAACTAACAGGCTAAGGAAAACCTAATGATGACCAAATACTTTCACACAGTATTTTCTATTAGTATTAGGAATACCAATTCTAGGCTGATGGAGTGGTTTCCAGTCACTAATGCTCAATTAAGAACCCGTGAGCTTCTCTGTCTTACAAATATTGTTTTCCTTCTTTCTTATCAGCAAAACGTCAGAGTTGGACAGGCCAATGGAAAACGGTGGGAGTGATTCAGAATCAGGTACCCAGGTCCACGAGATGCCTACAAGGCTTATGATTAACGGGCTGCATCTTCGATCAGCATCTGGAGCTTGTGTGCTGTTCGCAGGGGTGTTGCTGCTTGTAGGGATTGCAGTGGCCGTCGTTGGTTACTGGCAGCATGGCGGTCGCAGGCCAGCACCGCATCGCATGTCATCTGGCCGAACGCCCTCTGAAAAACTGAAATTGGTCGGCCCTGTCATAATGGGCGCGGGCCTGTTTGTCTTCCTCTGCGCCGGCACTTTACTTTATGAGAATCGGGACCGTAGGCAGAAGACCAAGGACGGATGCAGGGTCACAAAACGTGGCTCATGGTCAGAAGCGAACACCAACACTTACTCCGGCCTGGTGTGAACTCAATCATTACTGCCTGGAAAAAGGGATGGGATGGAAGCCGACCTCGAGTGCCCCTTCCCCCTCACGTTGACCCCTAAGATAGCACGGACCCTGTCACGTCACATGCTGGACAACTTACTGATAAGCTTTGCTCCCTTATGGAGGGAAGAGGGCAGAACAAAAAAAGGAAGAATTCCAAACAGATTCCCCGATGTTTGATTCCTGTTGTTGTCATGGCAACCGGGCAGTAGTTGATTGAGTCTGTGTCTGTCTCGTAATGTTATTGTCCATAGGACTGTGCGGTGTTTTACCACCGACAGGCAAAAGGATTCACAGTACTGACTTCATGATTTGATTTTATTACGATTTTTTTGGTACATAAAACAAGCCTATTTTCTTGGACGCATTTTTAAAAGCAAAAACATTTCGTCATCCGCAGTTAAAAGAAATAATTAGAAACCCAGGTTGGATTGGAAAATTGGAACCAAAATGCTCTACTTCATCGTTTCCTTAAAAACCCTTAATATATATATATATATATATATATATTTTTATTTCTGAAGAGTAATCATTCAAAACAATGCACACTTTTATACTTGTGTAACGATGGAAACAAAATGGTCTTCATTCTGCTGCAGTTAAAAATCAGTGTAAAGAGATTTAAAAGGGTTTAAGGAGCTTTAATTCCATCTGAGAGCTTGCTGTATGATAAAATGCAGTTGCTTTAGCTTTAGTTGCTTCATCATACGGCCGGTATCACTACCTCCACCTGAAAAATAAAAGCTAATGTCAACGATAGATGGGAGACTCAAAGCAAAAACACACCGGTGTTTTGGGATTTTGTGTGTGTGTGTGTGTGTGTGTGTGTGTAGGACTAACCCTGTCTAGGCCAACACTAACTGGCCATTGGACAGCTGGGGGATGATGACAGGAGTGTGCGTGGAGAGCCGTTTTTCCCATTCGGTTGGAACACAGATGGGAAGGTCCTCCATAAAGAGGCGTTTCAGTTCGCTGATGCTGGCGTGATGCCTCAACACCACTTCCTGTGTCACATCAAAGTCCTGAGAGACGGCGAGAACAAGAGAAATCGTATCGCGTGATGGAAAATGACACTGTTTATGGCTGTCGGCAGAATCTCCCCTTACCTCAAGCATTAATATGCTATGGCGAATATAAATGGTTTCACCCTCGATCTTCTTCTCTTTTCTCTGTGATGGGGTAAAAACAACAAAGACAAAGCATGAAGGCGTGGCAGCATGTCTTGGCGTATCTGTTTTACTGCTATAGCAGCGCAGCTTAGGCACCGCATTTCCTCCGAGTTTCTGTCGTGGTGTTTTTGCAGGCAAACAAATCGACAAAAGACCAAAAGGGTTACACGATAGATAGATAGATAAAATACCCAACCTTTTTGATGAGGACTGACTCTGTTTCCATCTGTAAAGAAAACAAACAGAACATTGCCCACACGTCAGGCAGATTACATTTAGCATTTGTATGAAAATGGTCGTTATACAGAACATACAGAACCTGTACCCAGTAGGGCTTACAAGTTGCAGACTTTAAAGTCTCGCAAACTAAGCAATTGTGAGTTAAGGGTGAGATCTGAACGCTGGATCACTCTGGTCCATATTCCAGTACCTAAACCACTAGGCCACCACAGTCCTGCTGCTCAGGGTTTTGTTTTGTTACTGGACATAATGCAAACTAGGTGCATTAACTCAAAATGAGCAGCTTATTAAGAAGTGAAAACAATACAGTGTTTTCTAGAAAATATACTATTCGAACCTTGGATTCTTGGCTGATATCATGGGTGACATCCTGTGTAATGGTTAGTCTCGTCAAACTCTCATCCTGATAGGAGGGACTTGTGATACGGACTGTTTGTGCAGTGGGAGTTGAAGTCATTGGTTGGTCAGCTGGAGGCTGAGGCCTGACCTTAGGGACATCCACTGGAGAAACAACTGGAATAGACAGAGAAAGAGAGAGGGTCAAGTTTATAAACTTTAAATAGAGTTTACAATGTATACTAAGGGAAATAAAACTGTTCAGGTTCAAACTGTTCTTAATACGTTATAAAATCTTAATAATCTGTCAAATTTGCAATCTCTCTCTGTCATGGTGTGCATCTTTTGTTGTACCTGACTCTTTAACACGTGTGCTCTGTTTATCCTCCACCTTTCTCTTACGCCATCTCACTGTGTCCTCCTGCAGAAGCTCTGCTTTATATCCACAGTTCATAAGGAGAGGGACAAACCAGAGGGCAAAGTGAGTAAAATGGCAACGTTTGGTCTTACACCAAAGACCATAAATGCCATCAGCATGACTGGTTTCTTACTAACTACATAGTGACATCAAACCATGGAGAACACAGTACTAACTGAAACTGACCAGCAACAACGCGCCTCTTCTCAAACGGCGTCGGATCCAAAAGCACGAACCAGCCGTCGTCAACCTTTCGTCTCGTAGCGGGTATTTTCCTCTCCACTTCTCCAGCTATTGCTCGCTCCTCCGTAAGGATCACGTGCCCCTCCTTTGTTCTTTCCTTTGGCTTGATTGTGACCCTTTGCTGAGTTCTCAGACCTGCCGTGCCTTCATGGGCTTCAGTAAGAGGAACTGGGACCAATAAACAGTTTTTAAGATGAAGAAGCCATATATATATATATATAGCTGGCTGCCTGGAATTTTGAATGGCAGATTATTTATGTGATTATCTGATTAACAGAATCATCATCATAATGTACTTCCAAAAGTTACACTGCCTTAGATAATAATACAATAATAATCCATAATCGTTTTAAGCTATATATAACTGAATGATATACTTTACTTATTATATTATATAATGTATAATGAACAGGAAGTGAATTACAGTGAACAGTGATTTCTTTCCCCATTTTTTTGTGGTATGAAATAATATTTAATCTGATCCTAGTCACTCCCGGTCTCAGCCTTGACTCGATTCCTAAAAATCTTGGTCTTGACTCGGCTTGGCTATGGCTGTTTTGTCTACAACATAAACAACTATAAAACTATAAAAAAAAACTATAAAAAGCAGAGCTGATGTATTTGCTTATATGATATTCATCGTGTAAAAGAACTAACTAAAGAATATCATTTTAGGAAATGGTACCGGTAACAATGCGCCTCTTCTCAAATGGGGTCTGGTCAAAAAGCACAAACCAGCTGTCGTCGACCTCACGTCTCACAACTGGAATTTTCTTCTCCACTTCTCCAGTTTTCATTTGCACCTCTCTGATGATGACTTTCTTCTCCTCTGTGGTTACTTCCTTCTCCTTGATTGTGAGCCTTTGCTGAGTTCTCAGAGCCACCAGGTCCTCGTAGAGCTCAGGCAGAAGAACTGGAGCCAACAAATCCAAAAGAAACATTAGAGAAAATTACAGAGATGATGGAGAAGTTTTATCACCAAAGAACACTCACAGAGTTCAATGAGGGTCAAATGCATTAACCAAAATTTGGATTGGATTGGATGAACCGTACAGTCGCGGCCGACGCTCGGTCACTTGATGGATCATCGATCTCCACGCAATTCTGTCTTACATCGGTGCGATCCATGAAGTATTTCGGCAGGATAGTGGAGTCGTTTGAACTTAACACGCACGTCTTTGGACTGTGGGAGGAAACCGGAGTACCCGGAGTAAACCCACGCAGACACGGGGAGGACCCAGGCCGCCCTACCCTGGGATTGACCTTCCGGTAGCGGTGCTACCCACCGAGCCCCCGTACTGCCCATTAACCAAAATAACAAGAGCCAATTCTTGTAAAAAAAAAAATAGAAGTGGGTGAGGGGGCGTACTGAAAATGGTTTCCATCTTAAAAGCTGCAATATAGGATCAAGGGCATGTTTTTTTCCAATGTTAAGGTGGTCTTGTAGCATATCAAATGAGATCAGAGTTGTATCAGAAATTCGATCGTCACGATTTTTTGTGGTTCAAAAAATATCAACACAAAGTTCAAAACTTGTTGTTGGTCACATGTAACTGAAGATGGAATTGAATCGTATCATAGCAACACACAGCACTGTTACATCCCTTGAGAATGTAAGTAAGCAAGTCATGTTTTACTGCTTAGCACAAAGGTGGGTTTATCAGGACAGATGGTCTGCCTTAAAATATATTCAGAAAGAACAAAATGAAAACTGTACGTAACGTAATCACACCATTACCTGTAGGAACGCTCCTCTTCTCAAATGGGGTCTGGTCAAAATGCAAGAACCAGCTGTCATCAACCTCACGGGTCCCAACTGGAATTTCTGCCTCGACTTCTCCAGTTTCTCTAACTTTCGTTTGCACCTCTTTAATAATTACAGGTTTCTCTTCAATGCTTTCTTCCATTTCTTGAACCTTGGCTACAGCCGCTGGAAACAAACATATTTATTCATTTATTGATTTTGTGTGTATATGTCGACTCTTTACGTCTGTTTGACTATTGTTTCATGTCTTTTTTAGAAACTTATCCACATTTGAAGCCTCAACTTTAACCACCAGGCTACCACAGTCCCCAGGCGTGGATTCTCCATTTTCAAACACTGGCAGTAGTATGGACTGGTCTGAACGCCTCAGCGAATCTCAGTATGACCCGGTCCTTCCATTTCCCCAAGTTATTAGCAAAACATTCATCACTGCCCTCCAAAAACGTAATGGTTTGAAAACACTGATGGACTTGGCTGGCTTACAGAAAGCCATGATCGCAGCTCATAACTCCATCTGAAAGCTTTGAGAAATATCTGAATGCCAGCTGGGAGCTTATTGTACAACGTACAATACACAATCCAATTTGCAGTTCCACAATTTAGTGAGGAGTGAGGGTTGAACAAACTATACAAAAGCCATAATTCCAACCAACTCCTACAGGATCGCCAGATTTGATGATATTTTTTTTTTACAAAGCATGCGTTATTAACCACAGAGGATTTCAGGTTTCAGTAAAACGTTACCTGTAGGAACGCTCCTCTTCTCAAATGGGGTCTGGTCAAAAAGCACAAACCAGCTGTCATCGACCTCACGGGTCCCAACTGGAATTTGTGCCTCAACATCTCCAGCTTCTCTAACTTTCGTTTGCACCTCTTTGATAATTACAGGTTTCTCTTCAATGCTTTCTTCCGTTCCTTGAACCTTGGCCACAGTCGCTGGAAACAAATAAACATATTTATTCATTTATTTTGTGTGTGTATACGATCTCTTTACGTCTATTTGACTATTGCTTAAGGTCTTTTATAGAAACTTGACTAAGATATTATGCACCTTTTTTACCTGAAGGAATAATTCTGTTCCCATAACATACTGGCTCCAGCAGCACAAACCAGTCATCAGTCTCATGCTGCACTGCTCGATTCTTCTGGGCCACTTTAGAATAGGTTTCAACCAGCCTTTCTCTCCTTTCCTCTGCCTTTTCTTCATATATTAGGCTCGTTATTGATGTCACCTTCTCCATAACAGGTCCAGTCTCATCCCCGGTCACCTCTTGATCATATACAACTGGAACAAACAGCATCACGTGTGTAATTGAGTGTAAGTGAGTGCGCATGCATTTGGTGTGTATTTTGCTGCTCGAGCTTTTATAAGCGCTTTACAAAGTTCTATATTTCTTCATCAAAAGTCCTAAATGTAGATAAAACTGATTGTAGTTCCATGGATTGAAAATGCCTGACTTTAAGTACTAAACCTACGAGGTTTTTAGGCCATTGGTCAAACGTTCAAGTGACTTTTGTGTGTCCGGATATTTATGCTTACCTGTTTCTGTGGGGGAAAACAAATCCAAGAGGGCAAACCAGCCATCGTTCAGTTCTTTCCGTGACTCTTCTCGCATTTTAATCGGCGTCCATTCCTTCACCCGTCTTGTTCCTTCCTCTTCCCGTTTCAGCTTATCCTCCATTATTTGGATTTCTTCCACCACTGTTGCTTCTGGAGTTTGGAATTCTATCTCTTGTAATCCTGAATAAAATTTGACATTTTAGTATTTGATGATTTCTAATGACGTGTCATAAACCTGATCTATATCTGATTAAGATGCATACCTTCAGGAGCAGAAGACACCTCCACAGGCTTGAGATCCAGCAGAAGGTACCAGTCGTCCTTTTCTCCTTGTGGCTGACCTTCTGGTTCCAGTTGCTGCTGCCATGCTTGTAATTTCTGTAAACTGAGGTTCAACTTTTCGATGTCTTGCAAGTTTTGTTCGATGGTCTCCACTTCTAGTAACCTTTTCTGTAACTCCTCAATGGTTCCCTCCGTAATGATTTCACTTTCATCTGACGCCAGTTCATGCATTTTCCTTACTATTTCCACCCTCCTTATCCGATGCTCAGTATAAACCTCCTGAGGTCTTCCCATATATTTTTCTTCCTCCAGCGTTCTCTGCTGGAAGACAACAATATTTTGCGTTTCGTCTCCATTTCCTTTTTCTTCTGTCTTTTCCTCTATAATCTGCATTAATTCATAGTTTGTCTCAGAATCCAGCTCTCCAGCAATACTTGGTCTTGCTTCATCCTCCACTTTCTCATTTCCTTGTCTCAATGGTTGAACTTCTTTTCTTATTTTGACGATCTTAACGTTTTCTTCTCTGGTCACCTCCTCCCACTCTATCACTTCTCCAACTGAGGTGAAACCAAACAGTAAAATTAATGTCACACCGCTTTACGGTAAGTCCTTTAATACTGTCCTAGTTCCTTCTGAGTACTATAAAGTGTAACTGCAACCTTCCTTAATAAGCTAAGAGTCAATCATAAATCAATCAAAGCTCAAACGACTCATTACCCTAGTCCTGACTTTCACGCTGTAAGATCAGCGCAGGGTTCAAATGCTAACTGCTTAGCCTGAAAGCCAGAAGGTTTTCCTTTCGCTTAGCTGTAGGACTCAGAGGGACTTATTTGCACTAAAAATACAGTAGTGTATATATACATAAATGAATAAAAGGCTTTTATGAATCTTTACTGAATTACTGTGCACTGAATCGTAAACTGTGTTTTGGATGGTTGGGAACTCACATTGTGGTGTTTCCATTGGTAGGAACTCGGAGTGAGGCGTGCTGGGCTGCTCCCAAACGTTTATTACTGCACTGTCCAAAGTGTCACTAACTGTATAAAACATAACAGCAAATATAACCTTAAGTCTGAACTATCAATGCATGAGTAAAAGTACAGGGTGAGTCAAAAGAAAAATGGGAAAATGACATACCTGAATACCCCAGCAAGTAATGGGTGAGGGTACATGAACATGAGGTTTTTTTTCCAATGGGAATGTGGCCATGGCCAATCAGATTTGTAATATCTCATGGAACTCTTGATTGGACTGCCCAGATGCCAGGTTTATCACCAACAAAGCATTTATGGGACCAGCTGGGATGCCAGCTTGGGCAGCTTATGAGTGTGTATGATCTACAGCTGCATACAGAACCTGTTTACCTCCAACGGCCAATCGTATCTCATCTTCTATCCAGACTAGAGGTGACCTAACAGGGTAACTGGAGCCTCCTTTACCGTAATAAACATATCACTCGCATAAATCATCTTTACATTCATATGTATAAAGCTTGGTTCAGTTCCAATAACTGTTTGCTGGTGAGTTTTTGTTTATTTAGGAGCTTTGAACTCCACACTCTATATGAGTTACTAATGTCACAATTAAAAGAAATATTTCTCAGACTTTACCTGAGAGCAAAGGCAGCTGAATGAGTGAGGAATTTCCACTGAGCAGCTCAAACCACGTGTTCTCTTCCTCCAGGTCACTGTCTTTCACCAGCTCTTTGTGTACGTCTGGTATAATAGCTCTTTCAGTCTCTGCTTGTTCGTCTTGTCCCACATCGAGGAACTCTGCGAATGTAAACAGTGCTTGCCGTATTAGCGGATCAATGGACGTCACAGCACCAGGACAGTTTGGAATGCTACTGTTTTAGTTTCTAGGCCATTACATCATTACATCATACTGTACCCGTGTAGGTGGGCCGCTGGTCAGAGGCTAGAATTTGAAACCAGTCGTCAATCTCTGTCCGGTTAGGGCGCTTCAAAGCCACAAACATGCTGTCTTTGGCTGGAAAAATCATTGTGAGCTGCAGGTCAGCGACAACAACAAGTGATGACCGATCAAAATAAACAATCGAACACGCATACCTCTTCTCTTAATAGCAGAATGTGAGAAGCGCAGAGCTTCCCGTGTGATGTTGCCATTGGCTGCCAGAGCTTCACCGTAAGTTAATCCATGCAGACGGAACCTGGAGCCAAAGTGGAGCAGTCCTTCTGTGGCCTTGTCTGGTCTGTGGTTTCTGGCATATGAACGATTGCAACTTAAACCTTGTTTTTTTTTACCTTTTTTCAAACCAGTGTTGTTACTTTAGCTTTTATGAATATATATTATATATAAACTCCCATTCTTTTGCTTTGGATCAAGAGGAGCCTGGTGAGGTGGTTTGGGCATCTCACAAAGATGGCTCTTTAAGGGACATAACTCGGGGCAGGACCACAGGTAGACCTAGGAACTGCTGAAGGGATTATTCCTGACCTCGGCATGTTCCCAGACAAAAGGACGAGCTGGTTTGTGTGGTCAGAGCTAGAACATTGTAAGCTGATGATCTTCTCAGCCTGTTGCCACCATGACTGCGTGTACACCTTAACCCCAAGTCATAAAGCAATCAGCAGAAAAGGGTTTGCTTTGTCATGTATTAAAAACTCCAGAGGGTGGGGACAGACACAGGTAGGTACGAGCGATCAATTTAAACAATAACCAGTCGTTAAAGTCGTACCTAAAGAAGGCGTGATGCTCCACAGCATTTTTCCACAGGCATTTACAGGCACGGTGGTTGGAGAGACTATAGCTGATGGTAGTTTCAGAAGAATCCTGTTCAGAAATCCAAACAAACCACTTCATATCCATAACAAACAGAAAACGAGACAATGGTTCCCCAAAGTACCGCTGGCCTACGTACCTGCGTACGCCGAATCCTGGCTTGGAAGTTGTTACGTTTGTAAGACATCTTCAGAACCTTGGGCCAGGGGAAACTCTGTGTATTTTCTCCATCTTCATACTCCAGCAATCCATCAGCACAAACACCCAACATCACATCTGCTCCACTGACATCCTGCCAAACGGCAAACATATTAACCCAGAGTAAGTACCACCGATGTACAATAAATAAACATTTTAGTACATTACTGGACAAAACGGTCATTCTTATCTTTGTGTCTTTTATATAACTTTAAAAGTAGACCGAGATAATATTTTTAAAATTCCTTTCATGAGTGCAATTCTCTTATCTGTCAGCAGGCGTCGCATGGGTTCTCTCGTAGATAAAATAAGACGATCATTTACCGTGTTATCAGAGCATGGCAGGGAGGAGGCCAAAATATTTAAAACGTTGAAACAAAGTTTGGTGCAGACGATTTCTGATATTTGAACTATTACTACAAACTTGTTTGACTATATTCATTCATTTTATTCCTACACTTCACATCTGAACCACCCAAGGACGTCGGGTCCCTGCCAACGTTTCTTCCTTATAATGTTCAGGGATTTTTTTCCTTGCCACTTTCACCCTAATTTGGAATTAGACATGGAAGATAATCTAATACTGTAAAGCTGCTTTGAGAGAGTTGTCTACTGTAAAAAAGACCTCAGACTGATAAAGTGAATTGGTCGTTGATCGGATGGATGTTAAATGGCGAATATATCAACCGTACGCTGCTCCAGGTTACCTTAGCGGGATGCAGATGCACTCCATAGAAGGGAAGGGTTCTGGCAGTCTGTAGGAAAAGCTTGTCGGCCAGAGCAGGACTCATGGATCTGTGTCAAAACAGGCAATGAACTTGTGTGTAGTCCATCCATCCATCCATCCATCCATCCATCCATCATGTACCGCGCGCCAACCAGTACCCACATGCCAACTCTGCCCACAAGGGCAGGAACAACCCTAGACAGGGCGCCAATCCATCATAGGGCACACAAACACAGTCACACACTAAGGGCCACTTTAGAGACACCAATTAACCGAGCACGTCTTTGGACTGTGTTAGGAAACCGAAGGGGAGGACATAGAGACTGCACACAGGATTCTGGGACTGAACCCGGGACCTTGTTGCTGTGGGGCGGCGGTGCCTGTGTTGAGCTCTTGTGTGTAGCCTGTGTGTTTATTATTAATACTGTTAGTGGTACGTTATTTGTAAGATGTTTACTCATGAGTGTAGTGCAGCTCTTTCACTTTTTCTTCCAGCTCTGGAGTCTGATCAGGTGCAAGAGGAATGTTGGTCAGAAAGTTCTGTCCGTGCAAGCCAGGATCGTAGTCGCCGAATTCGGACTGCACCGTGTACGACCCCAACACCGCCGCCGTGTCTGGCGGACATGGAAGACGACCAGTCATGATGTCCATCCTCAGCTGAAGACACAACAAATATCTGAAGAATGAAGTCCACAGAACACAAGGTTTAGTTTATTCTTATCTCTCCTTACTACTTCACCAAAGCGTCCCATACGATTTCTTTACTCCTTTAACCAATGTTCTTAGCAGCTATTCATAAAACATTCATGCATCTCAAGTTGTCCCGGCCTCTGAAATGTGCCCGTAACACAGATGCAGCTTCAGGCTCGGCCATAATCTACTGAAGAAGGTGAGCAGCACTGTGTTGAATGACTTATCAGCTGGTGTAATAGCATAGGCTCAGTGAGAATTTATTCTATTAGTCTTTAAAACAATCACAAAACACTTACAATTCAATTTTGACAAGCACTGATTATAAAACATAATTAATAATACAATCATATTAGAATTATTACAATCACTATAGAATTAGAATGATATAATTATATAACAATGCATTTTAACTGAATTATGTTTGAATTATTATTGATTCATGTTAAGATATTTTTCCATTAAATCGTTTTACCATTAAAATGACCTTTAAACTGTAAAATATGGGCTTTAACACTATTTTTATATAAAGTATCTGGTTGGTGGGTAATATCTATTTATGGGGTCTGAGTGGCAGCAGCAGTAGTACCAGTAGTACTGTTATTAGTAGCAGCAGTAGTACCAGTAGTACTGTTATTCGTAGCAGCAGTAGTACCAGTAGTACTGTTATTAGTAGCAGCAGTAGTACCAGTAGTTGTTGTTTTAGTAAGAAAAGAAAGATGTTGTACCTGGTGATATCTTCAGTCAGTAGGGATGGATCAGGTGGGTAAAATTTAACACCGAAGGTAAACGTAGCTTGCTGACCTAAAACCAAACCAGCGTTAAGTTGCAGGTAAACACAGAAACACGTCAAGCTCTGAATAACGCAATACAAAGACGCACTTGTAACTTGCTTGCGAACCTTTTTGGAAACATCCAGCCACATCTAAAGAAGGAAAAACAAAACACATTTAATGGTGTCACACGTTCCTTGTGTTAAGACTGGTCGTTTATGCACAAACCCCTGATTGGGTCAGATATTTAGGTAATATGTCACATGTGGAAATACAGACTATTCGAACGGATTCACAAACTTTTTAAGCACCAGCGTAAGTCTGAATCATAAGCACCGGTGGAAGTCCTGCTCGTTTAGCTTGGGGTCTGTGTTAAGTCATGTCAAGTTTCCAATCCTGAGACCTTCTAGTGATTTAAAGCTGAATAAACTGGTCTCTGCTTGATTGGTGCAAAACTTAACAATTGTTGGTGCAATTTAACAATGAGTCGTTCACCTTGGTGTTGGAGGATTCCCATGGTGCCAGGCCGAAGTAGTCCCTCTCGAGCAGGTTAAGATAGGCACAAACGTTATCGAACAAAACCTGACCCACTGCATTTTTCTAGAACCACAACCACACGTTATTCAGCTTTTCTAATATCAGATATCAGTTATGGGTATGAAGTACAGTATATATGACTAAACTATATCCTAAACATGTTACTGACCTCCAGCTCCCTCTCAATATAAGTGTCGTCCAGGAGTAAGACTCTGCAGCGAAGCATTTTTGTTATCTACTTCCAGGCGTTCTCTCTGTAAACCGATGGACATTCACAGTATTGATCTACTAATTCGTTGAAAGTCAGAATGTCTGCCTGTAACTGCGTGTGTATGGGATCTAAGCATGACCTGCTCCCCCCATCGCCGTCCTGTCTTGAGATAGCGCAGTGAGTGTTTTAGGGAGATAAATATGCACCCCGCCAAATACGTGAGCAGGCAAACACACATAGGAACAGCAAGTGAGAGCTGCTTTTAATAATTGAGGCATTACCCACAAATACTGCATTATTCCTGGGATTTGTTTGAGGTATGACATATTGATTTGGTGAAATGTGAAAGCCTTTTCCCCGCTCTTTTCTGACCAGTATTTGCCACCTTATACAACAATCCAGATAAGAGTATGTGTGACCGAAACGCTGCTCGGCTTATAGCTGCAATACACTTCTTTTTGGGATGCACTTCCAATTGAAAAGACGAGACGTAACACTCAGGAGGACTCGCTTAGAATGGCTTAACTAGTTATTCATTACCATAAACCTCACCTTCAGATAATAATTCTACCCCAGTCAGCTTTAAAATAATCATTAAATATCGATTATTTATATATATTATTTTTCATATAACAGTTTATATGAGTTACATGATTTACTAAACAAAGCTAACCAGAGTAACTGAAACAAAAAAAATCGAATCGCTTACCTGGTCACTTTTGTTTGAACTCTCTGAATTTACCTACTGATGGACTTGGAGAAATGAGAAGCAACTCAGAGCTGCCATGACGTTTAAACAGAGATAAGTGAGAGGCAGAAAAGCAGTCATGTGCTGCTTAACTACTGTAGATATCGTTACAGGACAGCTTTATAGCTTCAGTTACTCACTTTTCCATCCAAGGGGAGGGGATTGGTGAGGTGTGAGGTGGCAGTACTAACCACTCACCACCTTCTGTATAATGGATTTACATTTAGATATTACAATCAATACAATTTTGTGGCTTAAAGGCCTTCTTCGAGGACCCAATAGTGGCAACGTAGGCAGAGGTGGGATTTGAACCCTAGACCTTGTGCTAAATAGTCCAGATAACCACTAGACCACAATACTAAGACATGGCCCATATGGAGATAGTACCTGGTCGGTTGTGGTCGTCCTTGGGTCCCTTTTGCATAATGTCCTAAAGTAGCGACCATTTCGTTACTACTGCTCAGCGGGAATCTCTACTGGGATCGTCTGAAATAACGAACAAAAAAAAAGCAGCTTTTTACCTGTAATAGGAACCACATGTTTATTATTTCAGCAGTAAAGAGTAGAGGAGAAGTATAACATGCATTAGTAAGAACTGATATGTGAAATCAAAATGATATCTTCTTAATTCACTTTATGGAATTTGGAACCAGTTCAGAATTATTATTATATTATATTCATAGATACCTAGAACATGGTGGAGATATTTATATATTCTGAACTAACATTTTGTTCAAATGCACTTTAATAAAGTTTTAACATTCCTATTGATTATATTATTGTTATATTGCATAATTATGATGTTCTTGTTTTTTTTTTTTACCAGAAAGCCCAACCATAACTGAGAGGTTCTTTGGTAATCTAGCACATAACCCACAACATTCACTAAAAAAACACACATGCATAAAATGACATTTTCAAAAGAGATTTTCACTCAAAAAGAGAAAAGACAATGAGAAAAAGAAAGAAAAAGAAAGAGAGAAAACGAAAATGGGGGACAAAAGCTATATAAGAAATCTAATTTATGTATTTATGTATTTGCCTAAAATTGGTGCAAATGAGCACTTTATTGTTTTTCCCTGTGTGTGCCAGTTGAGTGGAGCAGCTTTTCTAATATACTGGTGGTGGTGGTGGTGGTGGTGGTGTGTCCACTCGTACGTATCATGCTGTGCTTCATTCAGTTTTTTATTCACATCACTGCTTGTGGACAGTGATCTTGGCAGGCAGGACAGACATGGGTGTGCTATGGAGCCCTGGCCCGAAGATA
>JAYJMA010109899.1:0-18794 GCA_036873895.1 Parotocinclus cabessadecuia
AATACATGTTGCACTATATATATATATATACAATAAAACCCAGCTTTGAGTTTGACATTGACCTTCACAACAATTTCATGTTCTGTAGATGTGTATCTTGACATTTTTGAGGAAACTTCCATGAGCTATCCATCTGCATTGACCCAACTGCTGAGACCTTGTCTGACTTGTCTGCAGTGTGAATCTTGAATTCTCCTTTTGGAAATATTACCATCTACCAAGCCAATGCTCTTCATAATGCACATTGCTGCCCATTTCTAATTTGCAAAAGACCACATGGACAAACCAGCAAAATATTGGACAAAAGTTACACTGCATTCCAGCATAAGAACCTTATCCCATCTGTGAAATGCGATGGAGGTTTTATCATGGTTTGGGTCTGTTTTGGTGCAACTGGGCAACATAATGCAACAGGATGACTTGACATCATTGATGGAGCAGAAAAATCTGAATTATGCCAGAAAATTCTATAGAAAAATTCCATGACATCTCAAGAAAACACTTAAGAGAAAGTGGGTCATGTAGCAAGGCAACAGCAATAAGAACACAATCTGGTCTTCCAAAGAATGGATAGAGAATAATAAAATTAATGTTTTGGAATTGATATGTCTAAGCCCTGACCTTAATCCAATGAAAATGTTGTGAAATGGCATGAAGCGAGCAGTTCATGTGAGGAAACCCATTAACATCTCAGAGTAGAGGCTGTTTTGCATTAAGGAACTGGATAAAATTGTGATGTACAGGCCTGATCAACAGTTAATGGAAACATTTAGCTGCAGTTATTACTACACAATGGTGTTCCTTGTGTGATATTTAATATTGGATAATTTTCATGAGTAAATGAATTAAAATATTCTCGTCATTTTTGTTGAATTTCAAGCATCACTAAAATGTAAAGCAAAAATAAAAAAGAAATATGATTATTGTTGCTTATGATAGTTCTAGGGCTTTCTTATTCTTTAAGTATCATTCTTTGATAGAACTTACTTAGGATTGCTGTCTTGAATCATGACTTTCTCTTGAGATCCTATTGTCCTGAAAATTTCCTTTAGAATTTTCTTGTGTAATTCAGGATTCATTGTTCCATTAATTATGGCATAGCATATATATGTAGTATAAGATGGTATACGGTTCTTATACTTCTTGAAATAAGAGTTTTGCGTTTTCCATACATAATGCTTCTCATTAACAAGTACTATTTTTGTCTCATGCATCCAAAAAATATTTTTTTCAAGTAGACTGGCTTGTACAAATGATCTTTAGCAAACTGCAGATGGGCAGCTGGGAATGTTCTGCTTGGAGAGCAGTTTATCATTGCAAACCTACTAACCTACTATTCACATTGTTGGTCAGTTTTGTTCTATATGGGATGCCCATTTTAAATGAGACACTCTAACTCAAATTGAAAGTTTATTTCAAGCTATTCAAGTCAGAAAGACTAACCATTTGCTTTGTGGTTGCTGCTTGTATCTGTAGATCCATGACTGAAATTTCAAATCTCCATTAAAAAGACCCTTATAAATATACTCGGCTAAATCGTTGGACATCTAGGAAGACAACCAAAATCTAGCAATGATGGTATTTCATGTGGATAAACTGACAATGCCATCAAACTTTTATTTTGGTTTAGATCAATATTAAATATTAACTTTATACATACAGTGGGGAAAATAAGTATTTGTATCACTTTCGATTTTCCAAGTTTTCCTACCTACCAAGAATGGGAAGGTCTGTAATATTTATCATAGGAAACATTGAGTTTCAGCTGTCTTCAGAGTTTTTCTATTGGGTCCAGGTCTGGAGACTGGATAAGATACTCCATTGCCTTAAAATGCTTCCTATGGAGCCACTCCGTAGTTGCACTGGTTGTGTGTTTTGTGTCATTGTCATGCTGGACAACTCAGCCTCGACCCATCTTCAATGCTCTTACTCAGGGAAAATGGTTGTTGGCCAAAATCTTGTGATACATCCATCCTCCTTTCAATATGGTGCAGTCGTCCTGTCCCCTTTGCAGAAAAGGAGCCCCAAAGTATGATGTTTTCACCCTCATGCCAAGACGTCGCGTTGTCATCTTTCTTTATATGCTACAAATATTGACTATAGCCAGTATAACCATTTGGATTATCCTGGAGAAGAAAGTCATGACTGGCGTGACTATAAACTGTAAACTATAAAGGAAGACCCTACAACTGTTAGTGACATCAGCAAACTCCAGAGAGCAGAAGTAAAGGTATCATAATCACATTTACTATTTGCAGACGCCGTGAACAAAAGTACAGAGGCTTCACCAGAAGATGCAAACCTCTAGAACCAGCCAGAAGAACAGCAAGACCAGGCTGGTATTTGCCAAGAAGTATAGAGAGTCTCAGAAGTTCTGGGACAAAGATTTGTGGACTGATGAGACAAAGATTTACATATACCAATGTGATTGAAAGGCTAAACTTTGGAGAAAGAAAGGATCTGCTCATGATCCCAAACATACAAGCTCATCTGTAAAAGGAAGATGCAACCAAACTGATTGGGAAATCCTTTATTATGCATCAAGATAATGTCCCTAAACACACTGCCAAAAGTACAGAGGAGATATCTGGGGCAAAAGAGGTGGCAGGTTTTGAACTGGCTTAGTCAATCTGTTCCAATACTTTTGCTTTTAAGAAACATGGATGCTATCCTCTGAACTTTGTATTAGATCCAGATGTAAATACCTGTAAACAAAACCTGAAATGTTGACTGTTTGTCTCATATTCATCTTTTATAGCAAACCCAAATGTTTTCAGTCTACAGCTAAAATCAAATGATTGGCCTCACTGTTCTCATTTGTCTGGATTCAGCACCTCTGTATCTATAAAATAAAATAAAATGAACAATATTTGTAAACTAAGTTTAATTAAATGGTATGTGTAATGGTTCGTTTTCTTTGAACATCTATGCTATTGGCAGCATCCAAGCAAGACCTGTCCAAAGAAGAAAGATCAGTGAATTCATTTTTAAGCCATAACTACATTTTGTTGTACCTTGTTGTACTGTTTGAGATGGCTATTACACATGATCTAAGTGGGTCATAAACCCAGTCAAACTCTTCAGTTGCAGATGAGGAGAAATAAAATGCTAGATTTTGCTAAAGGCTTCTTAAATTTTGATAAATTATTTCACACAGAACCAGAGTGTTGGATCAATAGCCTGTATGGGCATGGGTAAATATTTCTCACACCACCAGTAAGCAAACTCAGAGAGGAATATCTGCAGTTTCTCATTGCAAGATTACATTTTTTTAAATTGTGTTTGCCAAATTAATTATTCAAGCTTTTTGTTTGCTCTTTTAACTAGTAAACTAGCACAACTAGTAAAGATTGTTTTGTTGTATGATGCTATTTATGTTTACTGGGAACTATGGCATGGTTAAAAATTTCTCCCCACTGACAAGGTGCAGGTGAACAGGTGCTGAGAGAGTGAAAGTGAATTCGTATATATTGGTTTTAATTTCTTCACTGAAATAAGGTAATTTCCATGGCACATGTGGTTAGCTCTTACAGCACACCGACTGAGAAATGCTGTCCTAATACAAAGCTGGAAATTATATAATAACACACCTTTTATATAGTAAAATGTAAATATAGTGAATAAAACGTCTTCATGGTGCAAATTGATTGAAGCTTGAAAAATCAGTCAGTAGACACTAACTTATTTTCATCATTGTGCTGTGAGATATCTGAGATTTTACATGCAAGCTGCAGTTTATCAGTGTAATAAATAAATCAGTTGACAAAAAACAGTGTGATATTTCTAGAGTAGATTAAAGCAATTTCCTGACATCTACAACTACTAATCAGAAAATTTCAGGAAAATGTGGAAAATAGAGAAAACGTTTCTTACATTTACTTTGACTTTGATTTAATAGCTGACAGGATAAACCCAATATATTTCCTATTTTGTCTGGTCAATGTACACTGTACATCAATTCCTGCATTTGACTTAGCCTTTCAGTCTTGTTTTAGTACCAATCACATGTTGGCGTAACCTATTTGTCTCTTTGTAAAATGTGATGCAGCCCTAAAATGCAGGAATGGATGTTTAATAAAATATAAAATTAAGTTAACCAGACAAATTGGACAAATTGGGTTCATACTAAATAAGGTCAATGCAAATGGAAGAAACACTCCAGTTTGTTGTTGATCTTTGTTTATTTCTTTGCATTTTCCATACTGGGGGTTCTGTTTATAATTACCCTGGTAGCACTGATGTGTCTGCTCTAATCACACTGGTAAAACATACTAACACAACACAACCACATAATTCCCACTGCAGTGCTGAGAATAATCTCTATGTAGAAAAAAAAACAGATAGATTAATGTCTGTTATTGTTTTAGAATTTAGGAGCACAAAAAGTGCACCTTAAACGTCAGTTGGAATTATTGATTCAGTCATGTCAACATGAGGCAGAACCTCAAAGGAATGTCGTAAAATCCATGTCACAAAGAAACGAAGCTGTTTGAGAGCAAATGGAAGCTCCACCCAGTATCAATATATTACTAAAACACAAAGCTTTTCAAATACTACTTGGTAAACATAAGAATATCAGTATTATATAGTATTGTATATATATTATCTTTCTTTCCACAGTCACAAGTAACATCACGTTATAATAACACATTTTGTTATTTGAAATATTTTGAAATTACAACATGGGTCATCAATTTTACAAAAACTTGTGGCGTTCATGCCAGTTTGAGTGCACCCTGCCATTTCAGTGACAGGGGGATATAATAAGTACTAACAAACTGTAAAATTTACATTTTATACAAATTCACCTTTTGGCTGAAATTGTTCCGGTAATTATGTCATTTGTAATTTAATTTGTCCAAAACTTCTAAATAAATGCTGTGTTCACACAAAATAACAATTATGTGAAATAACAAACGATAAACCTAATAAAAAATTGTTTAATAAACCACAATGTTCTGTTGAATCTGATAGCATATCCTACAGATGTAATCCAACTCATCACTGTTCTGATGTACTCCAAACACTGCACATTTAAGCACTTCATCTACAACTACTTGTACATCACATTTTTTTCAACTGTAAAAATGTAATGTCAGCACTGTGTTAAGGCACAGTTTTGTAGCTCTTATTGAATACAAGAATGGTACTCAGAGACCCTTACCTAAATCTATTTGTCATCGTTATTCATGTTGCAGGGCACCCAGTTACCATCAGAAGGATGATTGAATGTTAGGGACACTACTATGCAGATTCCATAATATTTATGGAAGGTAGTGGGATTGTAGTGTTCAGAATGAAAATTATTTAATTTAATCCAAACTATGAAAGGCAATTATCTTTTAGTACTGTCTGCTCTATGTAGGAATGGTAGGAATGCACAGTCAGTGGAGCTTTATTTTCTGTGAATGTCACTGCACATCTCTATCAGTTTTTCGGGGTTCGTATGTTCAGACACCTAACTGAACTGTCATTACAAATGCTTGCTGATGAAAGTTTTATGTCTAGGCTTGTTTAATTCTGTGACATTAAATATTTATTTTATTGTCATTGAGACAGGCATTGACATGACCGGTTAAGATCAATCAGCTTTGACCAATGCCCTTGATAGAGCTCCATCATGTGCACAGTCTTTCTAAACCTTGCAAAATGTCATCCATCTGGTGACGTGGTGGAAATGAATAGAAGCTAGACAGGGCTGAGCAGTAAAGGCCTAATAAGTATAAAATTGAAGGAGCCCTGGCAAGAGAGATTGAAGAAACCAGTGGAAGATAAGTTGTAATGGCATGCAGGTGTGTTAGTGCGATAGGAGGAATTGCCTTCTGGCCTGGAGGCTTCACAGTGAGATATGTAGTTCTGACACAGGGCTTATTGCATGGACATGCTGAAGTTGTACTTGCATGTTCTGTGTACAGTTAGACAGCCGATTGCGTTGTGTGTTGCACCACACATCAGTAAAGTTGGGAGTATGTTTTTTTGCATATGTAGCTTAGGTGAAATAAAAACAAAATTATATGGGAATGGGAGGTCATTTGAGTTACCCCTTTGTTTGAACTATATAAATAAACCTTACTTACTGCTTAGAAACTTTCCCAGGGTAAATAATAAATTGCAATAAATTAAGTCTGACTGGATTATTGGTACACTGTCTTGCCCACAACCTTGTCAATATAGCAGTGATTAAATATTACCCTAGTGTGCACTGACATCAGTTACGGAGCTGTATTGATCTGACCTTTCACCCTCTGCACTTTAAGTGATTCTTTGTCCTGTTAGTTATGAATGAGTTTAAAGTTTCCTACCCTTACATGAAAGATTTCGGATCCCTCCCTGGTCAATACACTCAATTGTTGTTTTATTGATCCCAAATGTAGGACTTCATTAGCATAGCTCTTACATTTAATCTTTGTTAAAAAGCTTGGACACTTACAAGTTATGACAGTGTCATACAACAGTTGGAAAATTTTGTAATGAAGACCATTTAAAAGATTAAGCACTTTCCTAAAGCATTATATATATACACCTTGTGTGTAAACATGCTATGGAGGACAATGTACACGTTATAGGTTAAAACTTGTGAACACCCAGAAATGACATAAACATTGTATTACTGTATAGTTTAACCCTCTGAAAAGGCTTCTCACAAGATTTTGAAACATTACTGTGAGATTAGGCACTGGTGTTGGACAGTAAAACCTGGCTTGCCATTCCAATTCATACCAGAGATGTCAGATGAAGTTATGGTCAGCTTTCCATGCAAGGTAAACAAGTTCTCCATTAAAGCTGGCAAGTCAAATTGTGCCAAGTCTGGCCTTTATCTTAGTAAGAAATGGCAGGGGCACTGACGAACTGACTTGTTTGGGAAGTGGAAACCTATGAATGTAAGTAACCTGTGTCGAGGCCTGTTAGTATAAAACATCAAACATCACATGTGTTTTTGACTGGGATATAGCTGTTTGCAGTTAGTTGCTGGAAAAGCGTTACCAGTGTCTAAACACATGCTGATCTTTGCTGTTTTAGCAGAGAAATAACTCATTTGAAGGTTTATTGTGGCAGTATGGATTTGGTTTTCATAAGTATACATATTGTTTTGTAATGTAATATGGGTATTATTGGGAAAATATAAAATAATCAGTTGCCATAATCATCAGATTACCTGCTTCACTGAATCCGTTGGTATCTATCTAATAATGAAGTTGCATCTCAAACTGTACACTAAACAGTAAAGTAAAATGAAATAGCATTTAGATAAGTACTAGTAGGACAAACCATTTTGGATGCTAGTTGGACCGATTGTTTTAATTAGAAAATTCTGGTTGACAGAATGGATTTACTTGTGATGCAGAAGAAATTGCAAGATCAGGATAAACACAGAGGCATAAAAGTAAATGGATAAGTAATACCAAGGCAACACAGCAATTTGACTAACATTCTTGCTACTGTGTTAGTGATTTCCAATGAACTGTTATTGACCTACTATTTCAGCATGGAACTGCCTATTCCATGTTGCTTGTAATTAATCAATCTGGTAACACTGGTAGGTAGACAAAGCTTGAAAAGGATGGCACATGATTGCTCACTGCATTATATATAGTTCATTGTCTTTTAGCAGGCAACATTATCGATGGATTGTAGAATGGCACACACAGCAGCACTGCTCAGATTTTGACATTAGCCAGCTTTTGGTCTTGATGCGGTACTTGTGTTTGGGTCACGACCACCATTTGGGAATGCTAGCTTTCTTTCCCAATGGTTCAAGGTGAAATTGACAGCTTGGACTTCTGATCTAATTCTCTTCAGTGGTGTTAACAAAGGTCAGCATGATTGCACCTTCTTTTATAATGGCTTGGTGGGATCAGTCTCATCAAACTTTCTTGCTCGGGCTATTGGAGAATCAAACATTATATGTTGCAAAAGCATGAATACCTTTCTCTTTTCCACTATAGGTTTGCTGTTGTAAACTGGCCACTATATACCTCAATTAGTAATTTCCTTTAAAACATTTTGCCTTCTAATTTCCTGGAAGTGTCCAGAATAGTAGCTTATGAGAAGTAATAGAAATATTTTAATAATGCAGATAGATTAAATATACTGTCACGGTATCACAGAAGAAGAGTGAGAAGGGGAGAGAGTTCAGTTAATACACAATATATAGCACATATGCTTGCTCACTCATTCAGAACTGCATGTACTGAACAGACAGGGTGTATTTTCATAATAGAGGATGAAAGACGGAACAGGATTTATATGAAAGCAAAAGTGGAAAGAGTGTTGTGCATAAACAAGTACATAATTTTCCTTAAGAGACTGCTGTAAATCCAGATACTGTCTGCTTCTGAAGAGTTACTCTTGCAAAGATCTGCTGAATAAGAATTTTGTATATGTAAATACAAGATTTGGTACTCTTGTGCTGTTGTCTCCACATTATGCTCTATAGGATGCTGGAATTGTCATCACTCTGGAAAAGGCTTAACTGTTACTTGGGTACTACAGACTAAACAATGATGTACTTTATGTAGACTATGTTAACGTCTATGGTTAACGTCTGGTTTTTTTTCTCAGGGTGCTGAACTTTCCATATTCCAAGTACATGCCTCAATTCATTTCTAAATTGTCACAGTGTGAGTGAGAGTTAGCGAGTGTAAAATAAATATATAATATATAAATAATTTAAAAAGGTGGATTTTAACCCAGCAATCAAAGTACTAACAGCATGTTTACCATTTAACTGATTTCAATTAGATTTGGCACATGCACAGAATGGCTAGTAAAAAAAAAGCATGGTTGCCAGGTCTGCTTATTCCTAGAGGTAGGCCAGCTGAGGTTTCCTCGTGTTCTTCTGCAGTTATCGAATAATAAAGTGCATGACAACACACTCTTTGAGTCAAGTGACATCTCCTTTCTGCTGGCAGATATACAGGAAGGAACATGCTATGCTTAACTTATTCATCCCTCACCCTTGCAGACAGAAACCAGGGAAATGAACCCCTCCGATATGTATGTTTATGACTTGACTGCTACAGCAAGGAAGTACCAGAATCGAAGAAGCGATTGTCTGTGAATGTACAGTACTTGAATCTTGCTCTAACTCACACTAATACAAAGAGGCTGTTCTGACAGTCTTGAATCTTGACTGGTTTCTGTCAAGATGCTGTGACGGATTTCTTGTTGCCTTGTGCACATTTTATAATATCCTGCTGTTCTTCCATTTGAGAACTGTGTTTTAATTAAGACAAACATTAGCTCGGTTACTGATATGCCCCTGGTTCTTATTTGCTGTCATCAGGTGTCACTCAATTGAAGGCCACTGTGTACTGTGAGTGTGCATTGTGACCGGCATTTGTCAAGCTAGAAGTCAATACAGTGTATTATAGTGTGCTTGGAGTGGCATGCTGTCCTTCATTTTACATGCTGGAGAAATAAGACCACTTCAAAAAGCTAAGTTAGTTTACAGCAGACACCCATATTTGGAGTAAATTACAATTATACAGTCTCATAAAGGACAATCCATTCACTTGAGAGTAAAGTATCTAGGCACTTAAACCCCCATGATTCTATCAAAAATGTTTTAGCGACTGAGCCACCACTTTACAGATGCTGCCCCTTTCTCTCATGCCTTGTTTATAAAGGTAGATGAAGATGAGTGAATAACAATTCAAATTTTATTAAAAGACTCTCTGCAAATGATTGGCATTTATAACCTTTAGAGAGCACAATACCCCCCCCCCCCCCAATCTAAAATAAATTATGCTAATGTTGTTACGTTTAAAATAATAATAAAAGACTTATTCCTTTCGGTATGTAGTCAATTTATAGAAAGTAAACTTGCTGTAATCCAACTTGAACCAAAGAGAGCAAGTTGAGAGATGTGTTGTCTCACCTTACTTAACTAAATGCCTGCTCTGGTCAGCTACCTCATTTCTTTCAAAATATCTAAGTAAGCTCATTGTATTAGAGCGTTATAATTCCATAAGGATGCCACGGTAGTGCAGCGGTTAGCACTGTCACCTTATAACCCCAGCATCCCTTGGACTCCGCATGTGTGGAGTTTGCACCCCCCTCTTCCCCCAAACCCCCCAAAGAAATGCATGTTAATTAATTACGCTAAATTGGTCCATTGGGAGTGTGTATAACTTACTTTAACACAACCGTGTGCTTGTCATGAAATGTCCACTGATGCTGAAAGTGACATATATTCAATTTCTAAATGCTATAATTCCATAATTTGTGCATGGAGAAAATGTGGGAATCAATCACCAAGGGGTTGGATTACATTGTTTGGATTGATATTTTTTCTTTGCTGTGGTGACACGTTTATCAGAAGTTAATGCAATGTATTTTAATACTTTTTAAAGTGATTTTGAATAATAGTAATAAGCAAGGTTGTCTTCATTTGCAGATACACTTTAGAAACACAAACTACCCTACTAGGCATGTCTTTGTGCTATGGGAGGAAACTGGAGCACTGGAGAGTAAACCCACACAGACATGGTGAGGACACGCAGACTCCACATAGGAAAGGACCTAGAACTCGACAACTGTGATCAATTAACTTTCACACGAAGAAATATCATGAACATTTCAGAATATCTGAAATATTTCCAGTATTTTTGCAACAACTTTGGCTTTATAGGATTTTTTTATAGGATTTTTTTTATAGTTGAGTCTGAGTACCACAAATTTAAGGTGATGTTTAGGTAGTGAGCATAGTCAGCCTCAATTCCTGTGACTTTCAACCCTCTACCTGCTATGTAATGTGACTCTTGTTGTGTATAGTTATTGTGTTTCTATAAATGAAATAGCTTAACGTATGTTAAATATGTCTCTTTAGTTTTGCTTTCCAGCATCACAAAATTAAGTCTAATCCTTTTTCTGCATTTACTGTTCTTTAACACTATTCCAGTGAAACGCAGTTTAACACCGCAGCAGAAGAGACGTTTTAATATGTGATGTTGATGTAAGGGCAGGATAACTGCACTCGCTTGTAGTATGCTTAGTTCCTCTTCTTAGTAAGGTGTCTGTAATAGCATGACAGCATTTTGTTGCACTTTATGATTTCTGTCATACAAATACTAATTGAAATACAGGCGAGGCCATTACACGGTACAGTATCTATATCTATAACAATTTTGAAATTGGAAATTCGACACCAGTCTAAGCAGTGTGTTGGTCCAACTCAGAGTCTGAATCATGACTACACTGTACATGCTACCTGCGATTAGTCACGTAGTAACCATCTGTGTTTATTAAATTGCCTCATTGAATTAAGTTGTTATATAATTAAGTAGCCTGTGCTGAAAGAGCACTGTATTAACCATTAACTACCAGCGTTATGAGTTCATTGTCAACTACAAAACAAATTAATAATATTTCAAGGTTTATATTTTACCACAGTATTTAAATCACACAAATTTTGGTTGTGCAAATTAGGCTTCTATTATTACAACCCCAACCCAGAAAAAACCTGCAGTGTTCCTTATATTTATTTTTACAGTCCAGACAGTAGAAACCCAAGATATTTTATGTTTTGTTTCATATGATATCTCTTGTTATATTATATATCTTTTATAAGGAATGTCTTGCATTCTTGGCCTGCAATACATTAAAAATGTAATGTAGGCTACTTAGGGCCAGTAATGGGGTAAAAAAGTGAAATAATGATGTGATTTTAAAGGTGGTGATGACAATAATGATTTGCTACAAAAGCTAATGATAAATGAATTATTGAATTATTGATGCAATGTTTACAATAACCTATTGACATCACATCAGTATTTAGTTTTTTGTAGCCTCAATAATTGTCCTAATTATTTTTGGAATGTGTTGTATAAAATATCTTGGTTTATTTTGTCTGCAATTAAATAAAGGTAAAACAGTAAATATAGGAAACAATGCTGTTGTTTTAATTTGGGTTTTTCATACTATCCCATCTTTTTCTGATTTGTGATTGTACAACCATTTGTTTAATAGGTGGTTATTATTGTATTCTGCCATTTAAAGGTATGGCACATAATGTGGTACAAAGTAGGAATATACCATTTTTTTTCTCCTTCACTTACAGATTAAATTTACATTTATAAGCCAGTCCAATCTGAACAGATACAGTTTTCCCCCAACCCCCCATACCCGAACCCACCCCACCCCACCCCCCAAGAGAAATTGGACAGGGGATGAAGTGCTTTGGTTCAGTGTCAGTTTAGTCTTCATTATTGACTGTAATGCCACAGATGTAGCCACTCTGGTGGCTTGGTGATAAGGGGCATCTGTTGGAAACGGAAGTTCTTGAAGGCCTACATTTGATTACATAGTGGGGCTTTCAAAATGGTGGTAGATGTTCAGGTGGTACAGTTACAGAGCTATGCAATTGACTGGTGCCTATCGAGTGTATACCACTGCCTGTGCCCAGTGGATACTGGGTTAGGTTTCAGACTATCCCACACAACCCTCAGGAGATAAGCAGTGATGGTATTGTTCAGTGTGCTTTATTGGGTATATGAGTTATGCCTCTGTCCACTCATATGCACAGCATTTATCGGGTAATGTAGTCTAGTAAAAAAAATGGAAATACTATACTTAACAGCCACCTCCTAATTAATTCCTAAATACCATATTTAAATGGCCATGATACTTCAGCATAAATAGCCTACAATCTAAGAACACAATCCAAATAAAATGTTGTTAGGAGTTGGTGCAGATTCAAATCAACATGCAAACAGGTAAGAGTCACTATATCAATAAAAAAGTAATGGAGCAATAGAACAGAGTAAACATTTTCATTCAAAATTATATGAACCCTGCAGGATCACATTGGCACATGTTCCTATCCCTAGAGAACACAGTGTGCAGATGTAAATATATGCATGTCTATCACAGAGCTTGGTAAGGGTCACTGTTTCAGCCCTGGGGAATGATGTAGTGGCTGGAAGCCTAACCCTTAGACATAGCTGATGGCATCTGCATGTGACACAGCATTGCGCATCCATTGGTAAACTGTGATGGTGGGTGCTACTACAGTGAAACACATTCCAAATATTTGCATTCAATTAATTTGTCACCCCATAACATTCAAGTAATTTAGCAGGAGCCCTTATTCAGAGCAACAATTTACAATTTATGCAATCTTACAATACAAGCAACTTTGGATCAGTGACCCTCAAGGTCCCAACAGTGGCAGCCTGGCAGAAAGGTTTTGAACCCAGGACATTTACATTTCCAGTATTTAGCAGACGCCCTTATCCATAGCGACTAACAATTAATACAGTGTTACATTTTAAGCAATTGTGGGTTAAGGGTCTTGCTCAAGGACCCAACTGTGGCAACTTGGCAGAGGTGGGATTTGAACCCTGGACCTTAACCGCTAGGCTACCACAGGCCTTGATATGATATGAACCCTAGTCCATAGTCTAGTACCTTAATCCCTAAGGCACCCCATTTGCAAGGCTTTCCATACAATTTATCTGGGTTTAATTTTTTCAGATTCAGATTAAGAGACAAACATCCGTTTTATGAGCAACAACAACTACTTTTTATTCTTATTTTTAGGAGTGCCGCTTCAGGGATGATTGAGCACCTGTAAAAAGCGGCTAGACTCGCCTATGATATCCAGTATTGTAGAGCAGAGCTTTTTTTAAAAACGTATACAGCTCATAATAAAGTGGATGCACATGGAACCAAGTGAACCTGGGTCTTAACTCATCATAATCATTCTAGTCTGACAATAACATAACGTCTTGATGAAATTGGATTTGAGTTCTAGGCAGCGACTAACCTCAAGAAGGAGACACAGTTGTACTCAGCATCTGCTGTGCATTAAAGCAGACTGACTCATATTCCAGATGAGTTTGAGGTCCTGGAGGAACCACCTGAGCCAAGTGAGCAGATGTGTCCTGTGGATTTTTATATCATCCGACAGCACGTTTTGTGAGCAGTAAAATGCAGGGCTGGTGGCTGATGTTCTAGACGTGGCTCAGAGGTGTGTTTCCTGTCACCTTACTGACAACAGAACAAGAGTTGCACAAAAATGTCCGGAGTGTATCGCACCGGTGCTGGAAAGGGTGAAATACAGTTCTTACATGCATGTATCTCAACAAGATCACCAAATAAATGTCATTTCTTATGGTGACGTGTTTCTCCAAAGAGTCTCAAGCAAGGATTCCAAGACCAAGCATGAATTTATTCATCAGTCATCCGGTTTCACATCAAACCACCTCAGCTCTTTCCTATAGATTTACCGGGGGGGGCTTTAGGCAACCCCTATAATGGACACTCAGCAATTAAGAGGACGCTCGCTCAGTGACTAATGAACCACTATCAATAACTTTGAGCTGTGGCCCTGACAAGTACGTTTAATATCCCCAGTCAGCAAGTTTACGTCTACCCCTGTTCTTCTACGCCCTGCGAATGACGGCAAGAGTTTGACACAGGGTCTCCGCTGAGTCTGGGAACTGGTCTGGCACCTGTCTGAGAGACCGGGTGAAACACATGCTAATGAACCTGAATTAATTCTTCAGGTGTCCGATCGCAGTGCGCACTAGACCGCCGTCATTCCCCTGAGCCAGGCAGCAGAGACGCTGTATAGGGAAGGGCACGTAAAAGACAAACAAGACTTCTGCATCAACTTTTAGGCCGCACTTGGACGAAGGAGCCTCGTGCGCCGGCTAGTTCTGAGTTTGTCTTTAAAAGCTGGACTGGATTTCGAAATAACTGAGGCTGAACTTACGTCAAACGCTCAATATGTAAATAAGTAACATCCAAAAGATGAGTGTTTGTATCGTATCAGCGCTAAATAGAGAGCTGTTGAGAATCTACTCTGACTGATGTCGGGTCATGTTGCCACTCATCTTCGAGGATGTGCGACTCGATGAACATCGCTCGCCGTATGAAAGAGGGGGCAGCCGTGGGGAAGGGGGGGGGCTGACAGGGCTCCTGAGTGGTTGTGGTGCAGCGCTTCAAGAAGGCAGAATTCATAGAAATAAGCAAAGAGGGTGCCGCTTTAAGAGCGGCCAGAGAAGAGCGGAGCATTAGCTTTGATCCGCGCTGAAGTGGCCCTTCACAGCCGTGAGATTGAAGTCTCTTCCGTGAAATGACAGAGTGAAATTGCAGGGTCTGATAAACACGCCTATTTCAAATTAAAAAAAGCCACCTCAGTGACATCAGCACAAGTAATTAAGGCCTGCCTCCTCTCAGTCAAACACGGTCACTCACATGTGAGCAGCCTACACACACAGATAAACACACACACGCACACGCAGGAGACAAAAATGCGCCGTTCAAGTTCAATGACGGCATTAGAAAGAGAAATCAAGGGTGGGTGATGGAGAATGGAGTGCTCCCTTTCTATAAGTCTTTCATAAGACTGCGTTCAGATTCGAATCGGGTTTGGACTCCCGTGTGATTCAGGCCACATTTGTATCAGAATTAGCTCCACATTCTCTATGTTATTAAGTAACTAATTAAGTATTAAGTCGTATTAAGTATTCATTAGGTAGTAATTACTTATTAAGGTAACTTCCTACCTCGCGTGCACGTACCACTCGCTCCCGTCCGGCATTACAGAACGAAAGCCCGATACTTTCTTTTATCATCACGCTGGCTAATGGCGTGATAACGACCTGACCATTTATTATAGTCGGTGACATCCAGGGGCCTTTATAGCTGACGGATGTGTACGGGGGAAACCTCGGAGGTATTTAGCTCTGCAGGGACAGATCCAGGGTTTCCCTTCCCGTTCCCGCTCAGTGCCTACCGAGTTTGACTCCGCTCCTATTGGGACGCGTCCCGGATCCACTTCCTCGTGCGCTCGCCGCACTCCCGAGCTCGATCGCCCCCTGGTGTTCCGGAGCTCCTCCGCGCCCCTCAATTTGGCAAGCGTCCCAAATCGGCGCCTTCACGTGCTCACCACACGCCTGCCCTTCGCTGTTTCGCCGCACACGTTCGCCGATCCGTCATCTCGCCTGCTGGGGTGTTATTCCCGTTCGGGACGCACCACAGCAGCGCGATATTCTCCTTTTTGTTTTGTCGTTTGGAGAGCCTTTTGCTCTGCCTCTTTCATTGTTTACCCTTTATTATTGAACGTCGTTCGTTCCCCTCTTATCGCATCCTCGGGTCCTAACTCGTATATCGTAACACATATAACATCCTACTTGGGCTTTGTGTTTGTGTTTTTAGCTGCATCTGTGACGCATTAACGTCGTTTGTACACAGCTTTCTTACCCTTTATATTGACGTTACAGTTTGGCAGAACATAGTGCAGATGTTAAACTGTACATCCGAAAAATGGAATATCCCCTAACGTTTGTGAGCAGTGCATAAGTACATGACTCCTCCCAGTCTTTTTCCTAGTAGGTACTTTTTTTAGTTAGTTATGTTTTTTTTTAACGTCATGATCTGGACCAGAGGCATTCTCATGACAGGAAAGTCCGTATATGCTAAAGTCATGCGCTAATCTGTCTTTAATATTTATGCACAGCTTGTACATCCACGTTTGTACATCTCTCGTATTTCTTAATATGGCATCTAGCATTGTAGTCATCATGTATCGGGGGTTCAGTGGGGTTCATCGGGGTCTCCTTAATGCACGGGGCCACAGGCAATTACCTGTCCTGTAACGCCGCCTGTTTTCCATGATTTCATGGACTGAGCATCAAGGCTGACGTTCATCAAGGTCCGTAGCTTTGGCTGGTGAGATGGTTGCACCTGAGCTCAGAGGAATGGTAACAGTCGTTAAAGCCTTCCTCAGAGCCATTTCTACCGCAGCGATGACCGTTAACACGAATCCAACCTGTTTCAGGGCATTAAATCCTTCTCCAGATGTGTTTTCCGGCCATTCTGTGTACGTACCTATACACGGGAGTGGAAGAGTGAGGTCTCTGCCGAGGCTCGTTGTGGAAGAGAAATGTCTGCGCTGCGATTCATTTTTGCTGCAGTGCGATTTCCTGTGTGGAAGAATGTCAAACCTAATCTCATATACATCTCTTTATATGGCATTGCCGCTGCGGCAGAAGGTTCACACACTCAGCAAAAAGCGCACACAATAATAGGAGCACGTTCACACACACACACACACACACACACACACACACACACACACACAAAACCCACACTTATAGGCCGGAGCACTGCAAGCGAACAGTAACGCCTTACTACAAAATAGTTCCCTCTCGACAGAAACACCCCCATCGCCCCCCACTCCCACACATTCACACATCACAGCAGGAACACAAACACAATTGTAGAAAAACACACTCGTACAGCAGCACAAACCTAATCTCCCCCTCAGAGGCCTGGTTTGCCAGATGCCAGAAATCAATGTTTGTGTGCGCCGAGCTCTCTCGTGCCGGGTGAACATGGGGATGCGGATCGGCTTGGAGGGAAGCAGGACTACAGATTTTTTTCTGTAAGAGGGCAGGAGATACACAGCCCAAGGGCCTTTGCTGTGTGTGCACAAGGATAGCGAGTTTCACAAGCTGTCAGCTAGCTAATACGCAATCTCAGGTTTAAATGGCTAACTCTGAGACCAGTGTTTGCTTCGCTAAAGGGCTAAAAAGCAAGGAAAAATAGCGCCCGAAGCAGGTCCGGAGGCACTTATGGGATTTTACTGTGCAACAATGCTGTGAAATGCGTTCAGCACTTTTATTGCGTACTCACACTATGTACCGTGCCAGAGCACGATTGCACTCCCCATCGCGCCCCCCTACTGGAATGCGGTCATTCCACCGAACAGGTGCCTTTTTCCACCCCCAGTGCATTACGTGTATAGATAGTCCATATCATTAACTGTAAAAACATTGTATTTTTGTCCTTCACAGTGATGCAACTGCAAATTTAAGGTATATAATATTAAACATGAATCAAAATGTTGGATCACCAAAAATAGTGTTTGTTAGCTGTCTCATTGTTTAGTGTTTAACAGCCTTATTTTTTATGACAGAATGGCGAATAGGAGGGTACAGCTGTGCCCCTCTAAATCCCGTGTGTGCCCCCGTGTAAGTCTAGAAACGCTCCAGGAGTAGGCAAAAATTAGCAACCGTTCAGACAAGGTACAAATCATGACAATATCAATGACTAAGGTAAACGAGAGGTAAGCAGTAAGGTGGCAGCAATCTTTAAATTCCATACAATCAACAGAAAGTAAGTTACACCGGATGAATATTTTGCGCTGGTAGTTTGGAACGTGGTGCGTTTAGAGACGGCTTCACAATAATTCACAATGACCTTGCATGCTGGGAACTGTAGTCGTTTCTAGTTCTATTAAATATGCTTTTTTTTTTTTTTACAATGGTGCATTGTCTCAAAGCAGCTTTACCACATGGTTCCCTGAAAAGACCAATTCCAAATCAAGCAAGCCTAGGGTGACAGTGGAAAGGAAAAAAACTCCCCAAAGGTTGAAGCCTTGGGACCTTGGGAGGACTTAAAAAGGGACCCATCTTCCTTGGGTGGCCTAGATGATGAACAGTTAAATATTCATTCATTCATTTTTCTTCCGCTTAATCCACACGGGGTCGCGGGCCAGCCGGTGCCCACCCGTCAACTCTGGGCGCAAGCGCAGGAACAACCCTAGACAGGGCACCAATCCATCGTAGGGCACACACACACGGAGTCACACAGTAAGGGCCACTCTAGAGACACCAATTAACCTAACACGCATGTTTGTGGACTGTGGGAGGAAATCGGAGTACCCAGAGTAAACCCATACAGACACAGGGAGGACATGCATATTCCACACAGAAAGGACCCAGGCAGCTCCACCCTGGGATTGAACCCGGGACCTTCTTGCTGTGAGGCAGCGGTGCCGC
>JAYJMA010109915.1:0-18790 GCA_036873895.1 Parotocinclus cabessadecuia
ATATATAGTATTTTTGGTTGGTGGACTATTTTCAGTCCAGCAACGCTACTGTGTCTTATCCACAGATAACATCACAATACACATTAATACACTACCGCCATATCATTGTAACTGCAGGGCTGAAAATAATTAACCTCCCAAACAGTACAGGTTCTGTGATGGTCATGCCTGACCATTAGAGTACAGAGAAAAAGGACTAGAAAGTAATGTAGAGAAATAGATGAACTATAGTCTGTAACTGTAGAACTACAAAATGCATCTATATTGCTCACAAAAAACATACGTGTCACTTACATATTGCTGTGAATTTCTGGTCAATAAAAGTGGGGAAACATACAGTTTATCTGCCAAGTCACTTTCCTGTGAATTACAGGATAAAAATGTTTCTCCTGTGGTTCATTGGCTATAAGCTATATTTTTATTTATCAATAAGCACTTTTTTGGTCATTCCTGCCCAGAATTCCATATCAGTTTTTATGGACCAAGAAAAGCAAGGGTAATTTGTCAGAAACAAACATGTATAGGTAATAGAGAATGGAACTTTGTCTGCGGTTGGTCAAGATTATACATTGCTGTGGCGACCAAATTTCCCCCAAAGCATAGACGTCTAGAAAGCTGACAATCTTGTGACAAGATTTTGCTAGATATCAGAAGGAAAACTGATGTTGAAAACCCAGTATAACCAAAATAACTTGCCTGAGGTTGAGGTTAGAGTTAGGTGTATTTTTATAGATTGTCTCAACTATTATATAAAAAAATTTTGTGTTTGTATTTTTGAGAGAGAGATAGAGAGAGAGAGAGAGAGAGAGAGAGAGAGAGAGAGAGAGAGAGAGAGAGAGAGGTGCAGTGTGGTACTTAGCCACGTGAATAGTCTAACCCAGTATCACCAGCCAATGGCACTATAGGTACTCTATAGTAGCTTCATGATAAACTGCCTCAGTGCCACAATACTAATGATGCCACTGGCTCCCTTGGATAACAGCTACCTGCTGATTCACAAAGCTTCAGCCTTAAATGAATTGCAAGTTGACCTCCTGCAGTGTCTGCATCTTAGTCTGTGTCTAGTCATTGCTGGTATTAATTTGGAATTAAGCAGGCTCCTGTAACTGTTGTGCTACATGCTGGGTGAGTGGACGAGCCCTGTCTCAACCAATGGTTCACCTCTGTTGTGTTCCTGAATAATTCTACAGATAACTCTGCCTCATCCTGTGGAGGCATCATATTAATTTAGACTGTAACAGCTGGGTCACTTGTGGGTTACAGTGAGTTCACACAAATCTGCCTGGTTCTTGACCTAAACCTTGACCAAATTACATAAACCCTAATACATATTATAGTGATAATAAATAGTGATAAGTCACTGAAGTCATTTAAGCTATGTTTCATGTGGAGGGGTTGTGAGTTGCAGATGTTATTGTTTGTGTCTGGTTTTGTACACCTAAAAAAATCATGCTGAGTAATTATTGCATGTCTAGTTTTATATATATTGTAGCATCAGAGTGAAAGAAGAACCAGGCCCAGGCATAAAAACTTTGCTTATAGCACTCTTTATTATACACAGCCAGCACAATCCAAACATTCACATTTCCAAACTTTCTGTTTCCAGCTCTGATAAGGTTCTTTTTTAAGTAGTCAATGCATGGGTGCTGAGTGACTGCCTAACCCACTCACCACACTAATACTATCTATTAGGGGGGGGGGCACAGATGATACAATCTTCTCAGTAAAATGTTGTAAAGTATATAAAACAGTCTTTAGAAGGTTTATTGTGCAATTAAGGACGCCTAATAATTCTGAAGGAATTGGAGTAGTTAGGATGACAATGTTTACTTGTGCCAAATGATTGTTTCATACTATAGTTTATACAGTTTATACTGTCCTTAATTACACATTACAGTTTATACTGTCCTTAATTACACATAGGTAGATCTTTAATCCTTACTCATCAACAATACTTATTCTCCCTGACACCTTCTCCCTCTTAGTGTAAATACTCAGTCATAGCCCACTGCCACAAGTACATGCTATTGTAAATAGTTAACTACAACAGTTAAGCTAACCAGGGGTATTGGATATGTGTAGCTTTAATTCAATGTGATGCCATACAATTTTGCTTGTATGTTTGTGAACCCTTTAGAATGCTTCATATTTTTGCTTATCTTTGACACATGTCACAAGATCTTTACACAAGCCTTAATGTTAGATCAAGAATGTTAATGTTAGATCAGTTAAATAAATTTCACAAATGTTATACTTGGAAATTGATTTACTCCTGAAAATGATAAAATACGATATCTTCAATATTATTATATTACAATAAGCAGTTAATTAGAAGTTGAATATAAAGTAAGGTGTTTTAATCTATGGGGATGACAATCAGGTGTGATTTGGTGCCCTGTTGTGTTTAAAAAAAATGTCTTTAAAAAAAAAACATTTATCAGATCTGATCTTTGCAACATGTTTGTGGAAGTGCAGCTCTGAAAAAGAGTTGCTGATGCATATCAGGATGAACAAGGTTGCAAACTAACTCTAAAGAGCATGGACTTAGGCAGTTTGTTAAATGGAGGGAATTCACAACTAATGTTACCCTCAGTAGGAGTGGCCAATCACTCCAAGAGCAAGGCATGTTGTAGCCAATGAAGTCATAAAGAAAAACAGGGTAACCTCTAAGCAAATAAAGGTATCTCTCACATTGGCTAATGTTAATGTTTATGAGTCCACCATCTGTAGAACGGTAATGTGCATAGCAGGGTTGCAAGGAGAAAGCTTCTGCTCTTCAAAAGTACATTAATGCCCATCTGCAGTTTGCTAATGGTCACATGGATGGGAAAAAATGTTTTGCGTATTGATGAGATCAAATGAGAAGCACTACCTTTGAATAAAGAAAACCACTTCATTCCAGCATAAGAACTTCATCTCATCTGTGACACATGTTGGTGGTCATGTTATGGTTGGGTCTATTTTGGTGCATCTTGGCAAGACTGGCTTGAAATAATTGTTGGAATAATTAATTATGAAATATGCGAGCAAGCTCTAATGAGCATTACTGAGAGAACATGGGACATTCAGCAAGATACTGACTAAGTGCATCAGTGGCTCTATAAAAGAATGCCCAAGTCAAAGTCCTGACTCAATTCACAAAATAGGAGCTAATGTGAGGAACCTGACCAGCATTTCAGAGCTAAAGATCTTCCGTCTGGGAGAATGGGCTAAAACTCATCCAAACCACTGTGCAGACCTCAACAGTTAGCAGAAACATTTAGTTGCAGTTGGAGTGTGCTAAACCCTGGTCCTGCTTTGGCTCACCGGAATGTGAGTGTCATATCACACTGGTGCCAAAACCCAGGATACAGGCAAGTTAAACAGCTCAACAGAATTAGCAGAGATATTCTCCAAAACACTTGAAAAGATGTGTGATCCTCTCCTTCAAGAAGAATGATCGTCTTTTGCAACTGATGCTAAACTGCACCCCACCTGTTTAATTAAGATAAGATGTTTGTATCAATACAGTATATTTTTTTCATTTGGTGCTGTTTTTTCTTCCTTGTTTCTCTTTCAATATATTCTACAAGTATCATCATATCACTACATAACTGGCTATATTTACAATTGTAAATTCACGTGTTTATCTTCATGATAATAAAATTTGTAATGATAAATACTCATTGCATTTCTGCTAGGTTAGTGGTAACAAGGTCTGCTGGAGATGGCAGTTGCAGGAGTTCAAATCCTGTTTGGAGATTTGCAACATGAAATTTAACTGTACAGGTTCTCTGCCTGCACCCAGTGAAATCTGGGTTAAGTTCCAGATGCCTCTCCTCCCCCTTTATCGTGTTTGTTTATTTGATCATTTCATGTTGCTAACAGCACCAGTGACCATTTCAGTGGCACACCCAAAGTTACATCAAGTCTAGTGGCATATAATGCATGCAATAGGACTGTGGGAGAAAACTTGAAGTAAACACATGTGAACACATGCAGACATGCAGACTCATATGGGTAAATCATTCACCCTCAGGAAAGAGGCACAGCTAGCTAACTGTACGTTGTGTTTTATTCTGTCATAGGCCACAAGCAGACCCTATATTAGTATTCCAGTTTAACCATTTTTACCCATATCTTCAATACTTAATAACATTACAGAGTTAAAGTATATTGAGTCTTGTTCTTTTGTCATGGGCAACAAAAATTAGAAGACATGATGCTCTGGTATTTATTAAGTTCATTGACCTTGATAACAAACCTTGATATAAACTTGATAACAAAATAACAAAGTCAGCTGTACATAATACTTTTATCCATGTGGTCCTCTAGGAAACGTTGTAATGTTAATTCTTCCCTTTTCACCCCACCTTATTTTTACTTATTTTTAAAATGTTAGATTTAATAACTGTAATACTGTTGTGTAATAGTGCTGTTCGTAGGACTAAACACCAAGTTGCTTATCATAATTTCAATATCATCCTTTTTCCATTTGGTTGGGTATTATTACTCAAATTCATTTGGCTGGCTATATTTTGTAAGTTAAAACAAACAAACAATAAAATAAATAAGTTAAGTTTGCTTGTTTGAGTTCTTTAGGCAGACAATATTATTAATACAGAAAAGTATCTCTTGTAAAGAGATACATGTTGTTAAACACTGTACTCACAGACAAGGTAATTGCATGGTAGTAAGAACATTATAAAGAATTTTATTCATTCATTCATTATCTGTTTAATCTTCATGGAACAACCCTAGACAGGATGTCAATGCACCATAGGGTGCACACACACGCATTCACATACTAAGGGCTGCTTTAAAGACACTAATTTAACCTAACACACGTCTTTGGAATGTGGAAGGAAACCGGAGTACCCGGAGTAAACCCACACAGACATGGGGAGGACATGCAGACTCCACACAGCAAGGACCCAGGCCGCTCCACCCTGGGATTGATCCTTCTTGCTGTGAGGCAGCGGTGCTACATACCAAACCATGCGTCCCTAAAAACATTTTAAAAGGCCATATTATTTTTTGAAAAAAATTGAAATATTTATATAGTAGGTTATACATTTAGACCTAACAGTTGCACTCTATGGTTTATGAAATCATTATTATTATTATTATTATTTTCTGAAGCATGTAGGTATTTGAACTGTATCTGCACAAACGCAGTTCTAGCACATTGGAAGACTAAACAAACCAAGGCCAGTGTTATCCCAATACCACTGCCTTTGGTTTATTGGCAATATGCTTTGTTTTATAGATAATATGCTCTCTATTAAATCCAGGACTGCTGGGCACAGCTATGGTCTGTACTAGCTGCAAAACATTTTCTATGCCACTAGTTACAATGCTTAATTTCATCAAGTACATTGATAAAGCATATACTAATATGACATATAAATATGATATAATAATACGACCCCCAAACAGATAAAAGTTAGGACATAGTAAAAACACAGGGAAATGCACTGTTTTTGTTGGGGTCCATTTCTACAACAAAGTTCTCTGTTACTTATCCATCTGATTACAAAACACTGTGTGGTGGTATATCTCAGACTGCAGAGAAGTTAACACAGCTTTGAGGCAATATAATATAAGACATATATTTTGCACAATAGTATTTTATGTGGCCCTTGAATGTAACTCTGTATTGTAGTGCTTGACAAAGGTTTGCCAACGTAATCTCTTGCCCATGTGGTTCTATCAGCTACTGATAAAAGACAGTTCCTGATGCATTCCGTCTGAGGGATATGCGGACAGAAGGGTTCAGCTTAGGATTGTGCGCATACCCTTGCAATTCTTCCAGAATTGATCCATTAAATAATATTGTGCACTGTCACAAATATTGCTTTCAAACATTTAAATATATTTTAAATAATTATATATAATCTTTATTCATCTAGCATGAAGAAGAGGGCAAGAAAGATCATGGCTGATCCTTTTCACCCTGGACACTCGCTCTTCCAGTGCTTTCCATCCCAGTGGAGACTAGTGAGAGAGTGAGAGCCTTAAAGATTCACACCAACCGCCACCTTCACAGCTTCTTTCCTCAGTCGATCATCTTGCCAAATGACCCTTACCACATACCTTCGCATATGATTCTGCACACACAATTTATTACTCACACATTACACAATTCTAAGGACTATAGTCAGTGCAAACATGCACTTTAACCCTTAGAATACATTTTATTTTGAATATTCCTGTCATATTTGTAACACTTTAACCCATATTTATATAGTCTTTAATTTAAACATTTAATTTGATGTAACTCTTTGCTGTGTACCAAGAGAAATTCTTGGTAATATATTATTTCGATTTAGATTATTTTGTGGATGATAATTATGTACCAGATATTCATTACAATCACCTGTGGAAGTCACCTGTCGATTGACAGGCAAATGACATTATTTGTCATTTAGTTTTACCAGCCCTAAATTACCTCCTCCCAACTTTCTTCAGAATGTGTTGTAATGCCCGACTGTCTGCAATTAAATCTAAATAAAAAAAATTATAAAGTTGCACACTGGATTTTTTTTATTTGCATTATCTATAATGTCTTAACATGGCACATATAGTGTAAATTAAATTTCATACAATGCACCATGTGTTATGGTGATTTATATTTGTAAAATCTTAAATCAAATATATGTTTTGTAGATAAATAGCATCACAAAAATGTTTTATCATGATCAGTCTTCTAAGTCATCATTTAATAAATATAAATAATTTCAAATAATTTTTAAATTATTTTCATCTCCACGAATATAAGATTTTTTAGAAAGTACCTTCTATTCCAAATGTGATGTGACATGGTCTTAAATGGTAGATGAAAACTTTAACCTGTAATTTCATGATATTGATAACATGAAGTCACCTGTATGGGGGTTAAAATTGCTCAAAATTACTCAAAAGACAGCAACAAAGAATAACTGAGATGGGAAAAATCTAAACAGGGCATATGTGTCTGGGCATACCTGTGTCTACCCCATTAAGCAATGCTGTTCAACATTTAAATCAGTAGCACTGGTAAAAATGGAAATCAAAATTCTGAAATTCGACACATGTTGAATTAAAGTATGAGGCATAAAAGCAATGTAATGACTAGTCAGATTCCAATTGCTGAGTTTTCATGGATACTTAGCCCCATGCCAATCCCTGGAAAGGAATTTCACAACTGTCATCACTATCCGACATTCACTTTTGTGGTTCATCTCCTACACTAAGAGCAGAGGTAATTTGGGTGGTAAGAACTGTGACTAGCACTTATATTTAAATCACTGATTTTAGTTTAAGCAAGTGCAGATATATTTTAGTAGGACAGATAAGACAGGTTGTGACAAATTTTAAATTAGCTTTATGGATTAAATATAGCTTAATGCTAATGTAAACAGTGAAATTTTTTTCTGATATTTGACAAACATGAACACTTTTTTATGCATGTAAATGAAACACTTGCATGAACACATGCAATATTGCATGAGTTATCAAGGTCAAACTCTATTGTGGCTCACAGGTGAATTTCTTTTCAGCTGCTTAGCTGTATTCCCTAAACCACAATAAGTTGCTCCAACTGATTAATAATTATAGCCTTTCCATATGGTTTTGTCCATAGTATAAGTAGGCTGTCCAGACAAAATTAGTTACATATTACATTTTATTCTAAGACTTTTATACACTTCCTCTTGCCATAACAGCACCAATCCTGTCAGGTATGAATTCAACCAGTGACTTGAAATACATTCCACTCCCACAATTTGTGCAGTGGAGTTAGTCGATTTCAGCTTGCGTTGTCAATCTTTGAGCTGTCAAACTTCACTTCCAAATAATCTCACAAGTTGCTGAAGGAACTGAAGTCAGGTGATTTTACTGGCCATTAAAGGTCTTTCAGCATGCTCATCATAATCATCACACTCTGAGTGCCAGTATTTTTTTCTGGTTTTGGTTAAGGCACTAGACAATTAATTGGAAAAAGATTAAATCCCAAATTTGTCAAGCTGCTTTTGTTGTACCCTTGAACAAGATCCTTGACCTTCAACTAATCTGCTCACTGTAAGTCCAAGATCCCTAATTTAATACACCAGCTTTATTGTAGTTAAGTTCTTGCACAGAACATGACTGATCTACCTACTTCTTGCAAACATTTAATGTCTTCAGGATTGAAAACTAAACTCATCTTCTTGCCATCATAATAGAGGCAATATTTTCCAGCCTTATGATTTCTAGTCATATTCGGTTCTTTGATGGAAGCATTTTATCCACAGTAGCCCAGTTGTTTTAAAGCAGGTGAAAATAAATGATTTTTCCTGGCAAACTGCTAAAAGTGATAAGGGCATACAGGACCCTTCATGCCCCTGTCCTTTATTAGCCTCTTGCAATGAATAAACCAGAGTAGAGACTAATGTGCATCGAGTGGACATTTGCAGAGAGTATTCTATGTTACTGTGCTACTCTTACACAAATACACATTTGCAAATGTCAACTGGCTTTTATATATGCATATTCTATAAATCCATTAGTTGATTCTTGGGTTTTATGTGTACACACTAAAATGGTTCCGATTTACTCTGATGCCACCTTCCATGCAGAAACCTGCAAAAATGTGGCCATAAAACATAGCGTTATACATAAAACTTATTTATAGAATCTTTGATGAAAATGGAAACAGGAAATAATAGATAAATGTGTAAATTACTGCTTTTACATATAACGGTTCATGCTAAATAACTTTACCTGTTCTGTAATAGCTGCACAAACATCAACTATTTGGTCATGACAAAATAAAAAATGTTTCCATAAATACTCGTTGACCAAAAAACAAAAAGAAAGCACACAGATAGAAATGTCAGGTTGCTGCAGATTTTGACTGGTAGTTACCTCTCATACAGGTATGTAAATGAATACAGGTGTGGTCTGATTGGGACTTGCCACAAGAGAGTGTAAAGTGTGTGAAAGCGTTTCTTTTCCCACTGCCATATAAAAAGGCTCTCAGAGACTTTTTAATGTATCACTTGGTCTACTACGATATCACTGAGTGCTAGACGTTCTTCCATCAATCAAGGCACTCACCCCTTTGAGATGTGCCTCATGAGGATCTTTGGACTGAGGGAAGCAAAATTGTCATTTCAATGAACTGCTTCCCATCTAGACTGTTCGGACCTAGCTGTTAGGAAGTGTTGAGAGCCATTTTTCTGTGGGCACACACACACACACACTCACACACACACACACACACACGGTAGACAAGCTCCATATGGCCCAGACAGACCACCAATACAGAAGATTGATCCAGACACAGGTGGCACCTTCACTACAAACTCCGGTCTCTGCCCAGACTATTTTAAAGAAATTAGGAGATTTGTTGTCCATTACATGCTCTGCCAACGTCAGCCAACGTTGCCTTTGTTTGTAGTGGTGTGGCGACGAGAAACATGGACTGCTGTGAACTGAAATGACAAATCCAGATCCTGTTTGGGGATAAATGATGATTGGGTTAGAGTATGGAAGCCTCAGGGCAAGCACTTCAAACATGCAATTTGCTGGCAACAAACTGCTGTTGATGTGATGATCTAGGGAGCAATCACATACAACGCCCTGTCACCCCTAATAGTGAAACGATGCAAGACCATTGGTTCAGGACATCCAGTTGCCACTCATGGCAGGCCAAGCACTGCCAAGGAGACAACAATTCTTTGGCCTGCTAGGTTTCCAGATTTATTTGACAATCAAGCATTTACTGTATGGGAACCAAATGAAATGGTACCTTCAACTACCTATGAATGAACACTCAGCCGATACTTTCTATCCCGTATGTTGTGAGGCAGTGCCTTCATGGATTTATTTGTATGATACATCCCAAATGTGGCAGATTGGATTAAGATTTGGGGAATGTGGACGCCATCTCAATGTCTTGAGCCTCAACCATTCCTGAACATTTTTTGTTCAGTGCAAGAGGATGCATTATTCTGCTGAAAAAGGAATTGGGGAATACTATTGCCATAAAGAGGTTTACTTGGCCAGCAATGTTTAGGTAGGTGGTATGTGTCAAAGTAACATCCACGTGAATGACAGGACCCAAGGTCTCTCATTGCAACCGTGCCTGGGGCATTGCTCTGGCAATGTGGTATACACCATTTCCTATTTTGGTGAGTACAGACAGATGCCCACTTAAACAAAAAGTTTTATAAATGAAGTCCCAGGTATTTGTACTCTATATTACAAGACATCTAATACACTACCTTAGTAAGCATGCACATATCTTAACTATGTAATAACTAGAGTGAAAAATATTTTATTGCATGGAACCTTACAGCAATTTTCAACTTGTTTTTATTTATTAGATCTGTGTTATGTATGTAATTATACAACCTATCTGGTAATCATTTCAAAATACTTCACAGTGCTGTAAAATTTACTTCAATCTCACTTATCATAAAAAGCCCAAAAGCAACCGTCGGAGAAGTCTATAACATTTATAACATTTTACCAAGAGCATTTGTTAATATAAAAAAAATCACAAGGGAAATCTGAATAAAGGTGATGCTATGTAGCCTGGAGGATGTGTACAGCAAAACCTATATAACTGCATATAAATCAGTCATGAGGAACCCATTTAGGGCAGTTGAGTATTTTATCACCGCTAAGAAAGTAAAGACAATGTAAGATTCATTGTCCTCATGACTCATGACATTCTAACTCATAAGCTGATTATAAAATGAAATATAGCTGTTATCACTATTATAAGCTGATACATCTATTATCCATACTTCAACAGCACTACACAGTCTGTGATGTGTGGTGTATGTATGTGTGGTTACATTTAACTGAAATTTAACTAATGTGAAATTAATGGACTTGTTGATATACTCTATAGCATTGAGTAACGGGTAAAAATTGAATAGTCAGCAAAAATGCAGATCTCCAGATTGAGTGGGGCCTGTACAAATGGTTGAGTAAAAAGAATTAAATCTCTACTTATGACAGTCCAGTAAGAGAATTCTCAGTCTGGCCCAGTATGTAGGAACGGAAGCATTTATTACAAAGAATGCCTGACTGCTTTCACAACTGATAGATGACGAGTATCCCAGCAAAAACACCGTGTCAGTAATACATCAGAACGGGCCATTTGGTGGTTGCCCTTATATAGAATTTGAGTACACAGGTCCCCACAATAGTAGTTCTGATATTGTAGGTATATTGAAGGTACTAAGGGCCATGGTTATAATCTTCAGTAGCTTTGGGACCATGACTGTGCACCCAAATGGGAGTAAAGGTCCCTCTGTGCAGTGAATTCCCACAAGTTCCTCCTTATGCATCATGAAAGGAAAGATATGTGTGTGATGAGTCTGCCTATGGCTAGCAGGACAGCTGGAACACAGAAAACACTACATCCTGAGGCCCATCAGACACTCGTAGGAGATGTGCTCCAGAGAGTGTATGCCACATGAAAGGTCTAGCTGGAGGCCACTAAGCCACACCTGAAAAGGTAGGATAAAAGAGTAGCATTACCAATGAAATATGGTTGGGTTTCTGGTTGCACAACTTTCTGGTATTGAGCTTCTGCTGTGTATCAAGCTGTGCTAAACTGGTTAAATTTTTAACTAATATAGAGGCTTCACTAATTATATGAATTTATTATTTATTAATTTATTTATTTAAATAGCAAAATATTTAAATGAATATTTCACCTGGTACCAAGAATGGCACAAGCAAAGGGTGGATTGTAATCCTTCCCAATTCATTGAAGAGTAGTACTCATATGATTCACATAAAGTTGATAGAAAATGTTTGTAACTTTGAATGACTTGCTAAGGTTGAAAAAGCATTTTAATAATCTGACAATGATGGAAAGCTGTGTGATACCTGAAAAAAGAGATGATATGTGACATTGAAATCAACAACTTTTGGGAATCATGGACAGTGACTGTTTTGTAAGTAAATCTCTTATAGCAGCACAACATAGATTCATTCAATTTTCAGGCACGACTGTGGCAGTCAGTACACCATGTTTGGACAACGTTGAGCATATAATCAAATATATAAAGTACTGGTGATGTCTTATCTACTGTATGTTTCTGTGCTTTGATAAACAGTCATTATGAATAGCTTTTAACTACTATTACAATAATAAAAACAATTATAAAAAAGTTACATCCTCCATTAGAAACTACTAGTCTAACTAGGCTGCCAAGACTCCCCAGAGAATGTGTATTCTAATTTCTGTGGATTTTTTTCCTATTAATATGGTAATGAGCCACATAAATATTGAGTGAATTGCCATCTCAATCTGATCTGCAAAACATGACAACTTTTTATCTTCCTTGTAGTCTTCTGATTTAAAGGATTTGAACTGTGTAAATGAAATAGGAAATGTGCTAGTTACACACAGTAGAATATATAATAAAACAGTCCAGCATCCCCAAAATTAGCATGAAATATTATTACATTTATTTTTCTAAACATAAGTTTACTGGGGTGGCCATTTGGTCTCTGCTCTCTTCTTATGTGATTGTGGACACTGGTATGACTTAATTTTATTTTAAATGTCTGATCTTATTATTCACATAACTGATAGTGTAACCAAACTATTTTAGTGGACTGTGGTGGCCTAGTGGTTAGGGTTAGTGGTTAGTGGTTAGGGTGTGGAAGGGTCCATCCCATCCCTGCCACAGTTGGGTCCCTGAGCAAGGCACTTAGCCCACCATTGCTTGAATTGTAAGAATGTATTAATTGTAAGTCGCTCTGGATAAGGGCGACTGCTTAATGCTATAAATGTAAATGTAGTCATCAGTTAAGAAAGCAAATAAAAGCAGAGAGATAAACTGATGTTGTTTGAAAGACCAAATGTTTATGCAGATTTTTCAGCCTTCTTAAAGAAGGTGGAGTAAGTCCTTGAGTATCACCTACTTATTTTACAGCTCTACTGGGAACATCAACACTTATGTTGGGAATGATGGAGATGCTTGGTTAATTAGGAGGAGCGACCTACCTGATCTGAACCTAAGTGAAGACATTTTATTAGAGTACTGTGTGAGCCTGTTCTGGGTTCCAGAGCACCTTGGGCCAAAGGTCATTGATCGATATAGTGATTCTGTCATCTGACTTGAGGCCATATGTTCTGTTTATTTTGGTGAATGAGGGTCAGAGCTGTCAACGTATCACCATTTGGTGGTGAAATGGGTTAATCTTACAGTCAGTCTGACAGGATTGATCCACTCTACTTGGGAGTGTCTGTCTGTGGCCTCAATGCAAGTTTAACTGAAACCTCTCAAAGCAAAAACCATTTCAAAGGTGATAGTTAAACTGGATGAGATCAGGCAAGAGAGACTAAAGGCATGAAGACACTGGAGTGGTTTGGGATTATCTGACTTAACACGCTTCTGATAAATGGAAATCAGAAGTGGTTCCTGTTTTTGGTGGCCAGAGGGTGTGCTCAAATTATAGGGATATTACAATATTCAGACCCACAGGAAAAATCAGGGTGCTGGAGAGGAGCCTCCATCCAATTGTTAAAGATAGGAATTAAAGGGGGAGAAACAATGGGGGTTCTACCCAGACAGTATAACAGTGGACAAGCACTTCCATGTTCTGAGTGGAGTATTCTAATACAGTCTTACATGCTTCTTACATGTCTCTGTACTTTTTGGTTCTACGATTACACACTGTAGTCGATATATTTATCTACATACTATGTATTTGGTGGAGGATCATTTTCAACACTACAGTGATTCTTACATGGTGGTGGTGTGTTGAAGTAATTTAAGAGAAGCAGCAGTGCTGCTGTACACTACCGAAGTGTCACTGTGAAAATGAAAATAGTTCATCAGCAAAAATGTCCGTCCACCAGTAACCTGTAGGCAGCGTCCTGTAAGCAGTGAAGCAGTGATTATAAGGTAAATGTCTCTAGTAAAGTGGACAGTGGATTAACAGTACTTTAAAACTCCAACAGCACTGATGTGTTTGATCAAATTGTACCTGCTAAACACACACCAACACACCACCACCACATCAGTGTCACTTCAGTGTTGAGAATGAATTTAAACCCATCTGGTACCTGATCTGTGCTAATCCTGTGGAGGCCATGACCATTAGAGACCAGAGTAAAGGGGACGGACAAATTATATAGAGGAACTACATAATTGAATAAAATTTTGCACAGTACTGTTGTGGGGGACACTGAAGGAATCTAGGTTAGCCAGAGTCACTACTTTGTACAAACCAGCCTTTGTATGAGAGTAAAAAGAGTTGTGTCATGCTTGGTGTTCAAGTCAAAGTGGGTTCAGGTGTTCTGAACTCCATGAAATAAAGTAGGTGTTAAATTTCATCAAAGGTACATGTTTCAACTCATGTTGGTGGTATTCATAGACTGGCCCTAAGACTGAAATGGGTTTAGACATGAGGGCCAGATGTGATGTCTCTGTTATCCAATCTGAGGTTATGCTACTTTCTTGGAAAACAGTGGGATGCTCTCTAAAGGTCAGGTAAAATTACTTGTGGCTATTGGAGTACTTAATGTACCTCTGGGTTGTGATGGAAATTCAGAGCATGAGATAAACATATGTGGTCAGTGGAATCAGCTTTGCAGTCACTGTACAGGTCTGTAGGGGTAAAGCAGGAGTTGACTTTAGGGGAAAAGCTAATTTACCAGTCAGTCTATATGCCTATCCTTATTATGCTAATGCGCGTCCGGTAGTGACTAAAAGGGTATGCTTGTCTGAACAAGTGGCAGGAATTGTGGTCTAATGCAGGATTGCTGAACCAACTCTCAGTGTAAGGAGTTTGTCTATATAGGGGACAGCCAGAGTACAGCTGCTGATCTTTTGGTTGAGGACTAGCCAATTTTAAGGTGGTGCAGGCATCTCACAATGCTACCCCCTGATTGGCTCCCACTCAAGCTGTCCCAGGTATGTCCCTCTGGACGGAGATGCCAGGTCAGCCCAATGACCAGGACTGCAGATTAAATTGGGGAAAGAGATTTAGTTACTTATCAGCAAGTACCACAGTCATTTGTTTCAAGACTACAGAGATATCCTGACTTCCCTTTTAATTTTACGAAATATTGCAATGTAATGTTTACCAAAGTGTCTATAGTATTAATTAATCTCAATTCAATATTCAATTCAAATTCAATATTGTGGAATCAATAGGAATCAAATAATCAAATATCTCACAGCAATACTCCACCCAGTGAATGGCACAGTCTAAATCTGCTTCAAATCCCAGAAAAAGAGATAAAAGCATGATTGCTTATCCGTTAAAAACACAGGACGAAAAAGTAATGCTCATTGGACAAATCTGACGTTCATTCTAAATGGCTTTGAATGCATTATTTTTGAGCCATGCCCTGAAGCACAGATTTCACTGGCAGTATAAGCAGCGTGGGTGGGTGCATTTCACACAGAAAAAAGTATTTATTGGATAATACACTTTTTGTTCTTCTCAACTTGGCATGTGGCTTCTATTATGAAGCTCGGTCAACCTGTCAAAGGGGCAGAACCTCATAACTACTTTAAATCAGTAAATCAGGAATAGGAATATGATTGATCAAAGTTCAATATATCAGAGCTAACAAGGCTCATAATATATTTAAAATAGTTTATATTTACAAAGAAAAAATAATAAGATATGTTATTAAGGAAGACATATCTAAGCCACTATGTAGGCCAACTCAAATTACTGTACTATACTGGAGGGATATTAAAAGCATTCTGCTATGGCTAGTAAATACGTTTGAGATCATAAGGGTATATATGTGCTTCCCATATTTTCAAAAACACCAGCTGCCACTGGTCTGCATTTATGTTCATTTTCAGCCAATTACTGATGCTCCACCAAACACAAACAAAATCAAACTGAAAAGGCAACAAATAGAGTTTTTGTCTGCCCTTTTGAGAGTTCCACCATAAAAGACCTGTGCTTCAAAAACATCATGTGCTTTATAAACTTCTAGCACAGGCCTGCCTTGGGATGGGACACAAAGTGACATTTAAAAATCCCCTTGTGCAATAAATACTGATCTTTGTTCCATTAAAAATGATGCGCTCTGATAGTTCATAGGTTCCTACTCAAGCTCCACTGAGATTCTATAGGCTGTGAATATGCTGGATTTTTGACATGCAGCCAGGATCACACAGCAGTTTGCAAAGCTGATGAAATATATTGAACAGGTCATATGTTCTCTATCTGTTCATATATTACAAAATAGTGTATATTAACAAATGCTGTAAAACCCTTGAGCTTAACCCTTGAGCTGAATATGATCTTAAATGTTTAACATGCATTGCATTTATTCTTGCATTACAACACAGTACAATGTACTCATTCATGTACTTATTTCTATACACACTTATTAAATTTAGTATCAACTGAAACCAGAACTGCACAGGTCACTAGGTCAGATATAACCCTTGACAGAAATTCCAGTCAACTACAGGTCACATACACAAAAGCACTTGGTTGTTCACTCATGCTGGGATAGTTTAGAGACATCAACTGACCCACATGTCTTCGTAAATGTGTGAGAAAAACGAAATAACTGGTTGAACCCCACGCAGACACAGAGAGAATCCGTATCTCTGGAGCTGTGAGGTAACAGTGCTAACTGCTGAGCTACCATGTTGCACATTACAGTATAATTCAGAAATCTAAATGATCACTCCCATGTCCAGTTTAATTTGTTTTTAGCAGATTACTCATTCACTGTCCTAGTTGTGTGCTAAAATTACCTTTAAATATTTTATAGTCTAGTCAGATATTTTGTCCACTTAGAATGTGATGAGACCCATTGCGTTAATCATACTTTAAATCTAATACAGTGAATTCCAAGGTTAATGGGACCACCGGTTAATAGGTCCAGCTGCTTATTCTGACCAAATCCTTAAGTACAGAATCAAATCCTATTATATACGTGTAATGTTATTCCGCTTATTTGGACCAAAATTCCACTTAATCGGACTAAAGAACGTGTACAGTATGTAATATCTCTCTGTTTTTTCAGAGTTTCTCACCAGCCCTCTACTGCCACCTACAGGTTTTTGCCTAGAATTTACTACAAAAAAGAAGCCAAAAGTCACAGCCTGATCGTATCATATCACACTGGATAAGTTCTTCAAATGTTAACTGGAATTTAGTAAGAACTTGTTTTTTTAAAGTGTTATGCCTTGCATGCTGTTTACCTATACATTGTGTTGTTGATCGTTTCGAAAAAACTTCGTTGCAAATTTATTTTTCAATGAACAAAGTTCGTAAGCAACAGTACTGTTTTGTACTTTTGTTGTAGTTCTTGTTTGTACGTTCACTATACGTGTATATCACACAATAAACGTTTAATAAACATAAACTTAATGCTCATCACATCACCCATCTATTCATCAGACTCTTGGATGTGACACTACTATAGATGTCTATTTATTAGCTGTAAATCGAGATTAATCTAAGGTAAATTTAGATTATTTTATGCCAATACTGAAATGACCAAATTGAAACAGCATTAACTAGGGTACTTAATGATCTAATAATTTCATCAGATAATGTGGTTCCTTTCTTGTTCACTTAGATTTGACATTTAACATTATAGATAATGATAGCCAAATAGGCTAGAAAAAACTATAGGCATTAAGGGACTGGCAACTTTTTTGTGACAGCCTGTGACAAAGTCTGTGTTTGACCCACTATTATTCCCCTTGTACAATTAAAATTCCAATGAAGTTAGGATGTTGTGTAAAACATAAATAAAAACAGAATATAATGATTTGCAAATTCATTTCAGTCCATATTCAATGTTTTAAAATGCAGAATGTGGCTTGGCATTTTCTTGCTGAAATAAGCAGGGGCGTCCCTGAAAAACACATTGCTTGAATCTCAGCTTATGTTGCTTCAAAACCTGTATGTACCTTTAAGCATTAACGGTACCTTCACAGATGTGAAATTTACCCATGCCATGGGCACTAACACACCCAAATCCCATCAGAGATGCTGGCTTTTGAACTTTGTGCTGATAACAATCCAGACAGTACTTTTTCCTCTTTGGTCCACAGGACACAACATCCATGATTTCCAAAAACAATTTTAAATGTGGTCATGTTAAACCACCAGACCCTTTTCCACTTTCAGATGATCTCAGGCCCAGAGAATCTGGCAGTGTTTCTGGGTGTTGCTGATATATGACTTTCACTTTGCATGGTAAAGGTTTTAACTTGAACTTGCAGATGGAGAGACGAACCGAGTTATCTGAAGTGTTCCTAAGCCCATGTAGTAATATCTGTTACAGAATGATGTTGGTTTTTAATTCAGTGGCGTCTGAGGGATCAAAAGTCGAGGGCATTCAACGTTGGTTTTGGCCTTGCCACTTACTTGCAAAGTTTTCTCTGAATCTTTTAATTATATTATGAACTGTAGATCCTTTTTGTAGATGGACTGAAATCCCTAAATTGCACATTGAGAAATACTGTTCTTAAAATGTTGGCTATTTGCTCATGCAGGTGTTCACAAAGTGGTGAACCTCGTTCTATCCTTGCTTGTGAAGGACTGAGCCTTTCAGTGATGCTCCCTTTATACCTAATCATGACACTCACCTGTGCAATGTTCCAAACAGGTGTTTTTTAGTATTCCTCAATTTTTGCAGTCATTTGTTGCCCTGTCCCAACTCTTTTGGAACGTGTTTGCAGGCATCAAATTCAAAATGAATATTGTGTTTATATATATATATATATATATATATATATAACAAATATTTTTTGTCTTTTTTGTAATGTATTAAATTAAATATAGTCTCAAAATGATTTGTAAATAATAAGATTCTGTT